>BPLS01021976.1:0-40558 GCA_019656275.1 Rhododendron kiyosumense | reverse complement strand
TTTATACCAGAAAGTAGAACCTCTTGTAGCAAGTAAAAATAGCCTTGTACGTAATTTTACTGTATGATCTTGTGTTTCTTGACTGTAAAATTTACATCCATAAATACCTTTCTGTTCTTTTTGGGAAGCTCTGGATAAGCAATATTTACCCTCGACGCCCCTTGTATTCACTTTCTAGATGCTCCTTCTCTGCTTATTTATTAGTGGCGTCTCTTGCTTCATCTAAATTTTTTACTTGCTGATATTTTAGCTTAAACCGTCCAATGAACCAAATAATTGATGTAAGCTGTCCATCTTACAATATGTCACTGTGTTACTCTCCTTTTTTTTATCTTTTTTGATAGGCAACAAAAGTTTATTAAAACTCGACAATTGGTACATTGAGGATAAGACCAAATTACAGGCCACAAGGAAGAGGCACAGTAAAAGGTCAAAAGGAGAGAAAAACATAAGAAAAGAAAAAAACATCCAATGAAAGATTGAATGAGCCTAAAGCCACGAGAAAAGAAAGTCCGAATCCAGGTGAAGCAAAGAGTGGGCATCCCAGCACAGAATCCAGCAGAATAGATCAGGGAATCACAGCAACAAAATCTAGCAGAACATCAGGGGATTACAGTAGCAAAATCCAGCGTTGCATCGAACGAGTAATCACAGAAATCCTCCATAATCAGCAGAACATTAAAGGAGCCTCCAAAATTCATAACCTTAGGCACAGACTAGCAGCATCAACAGAGTTGGAGCAGTAAATCAATCATAGTTGGAGTTGGAGCACCATATGATGAAAGTTTGTAAACATCAATTATCCTCTCATCTCTCTCCCTTTGCTCTCCTTAGACTTGCAATGCAAACTTGATTTTTCAGACTCTTCTTCGGCTAAAACTTCGAATTGGACCCTTGCTAGAAACTTTTTTTTGACCGCTCTGGCCTATTGTTGAAGTGTTGAAAGGTTTATATGGATTTCGTCTCAATTCTCTAGATCATTATATTTATGGACACATTAATCTTTGAATTTGAAGACTTTGCAGACACTATTGTTCTAGTTTCCAAATGTGTTGGACTGTCATTTTGAGACTTGTTGCTACCTTTTTAGAAAATTTCTGGTCAGAGTAGACTACTGTATATATTCTTGTGGGCTTTTTTCTATGGCACTTTGCTCTATTGTAATTCACATGTTGCACATACTAGCATAATTTTTTGATGTTCTGTCTTCTGGTATCGCCATTTCACTGTGATTGTGGACCTTGTGGTATAAATGTCAATGTATAATTTCTTTCTTTATGCACTTCGAGAATACTATCATATTCAATTATTGCCCGAGTACTCCCCTGGTTTTTTTGTTACTTTCTGATATTTTCCATTTGTAGAGTAAGGTGCAGGAAATTTTGTTGAAGGGCCCAGATACTTACCATTGATTGAAGAGTTGAGTTCTGAGCACAGCTTTGGTAGCAATTGAGGATTAAAGAAAGAGAACCTTCTTAATGAGCAGAAAATAAAACTTCCTTAACGAGTACAAACAAGTTGTCCTGGAAATAATATTTCAAGATTCTTTAGATTTGGAAATTTTTGGATCTATTTCGGGTCTGGTTAGATCACACAAACTGGTCGTTTCTTAGAAATCATCGAGAAGTTAGGGAAGATATCATTTTGCCCTTGAACTTTCACCCAAATATCCCATAAGCACATCTATACTTCATTTAAAGGCTTACCAAATTCCCAAAATTATGAACCCACCGTAATCTGTCCAATTTTGAGCGGAAACTGTTAATATCACTCTCTCACCCAAAAACTCACCTCAAAATTCACACCTAAAGCACCTCATAGTCTCTCTCCTTTCTTATGCGTACAAACCATCCCCCAATGACGATAGCGCTCTCTCTCTGTCTCTGAACACCACATCACCATAAATTACAACCAAACCGGCAACCTTTGTAGCCTTTCGATCTAGATCTGCTACCCTTGCCAAAGCTGACAATGACAATGACGAACTCCTCCCGATGACGAGCACCACCAGAAAGTGGCCATTGAAAATTTGGTATTGGATTTGAGTCCCCCTTAATTTGTTTTTTTTTTAGTAATCCTCAATTTGACATGAGTTTAAGTAAATGATTGGAGCTGATTTTTGTAGATTCTTACTCAGATTTTGAGCCTGAGTAAGGGTTTTACTAATGACTGGATATGCTCTCTTCTTATTCACATATTTACTCAAATCCTAATTTTATCGAAAATTTTATCACAAGGTTTATTTCGTCTGGCGTGCTTCAATAGACAAATTCAAATGTAAGTATAACTTTGAGTAAAAATTTCATTAATGACATAGTTGTAAATTACTACAAGTTTGAGTTACCAAGCGGGTGAGTTTCACCAACAAATTGGGTTTTTTCTTTCAAGAAAGAAAAAACTACTACTCCGTCTTTCCCAAATTACTAGATTTCTACGAAAAGACGTACAATTTTGAGATAAATAAAATAAAATACTTCCACGCATTATTTTTAAAATTTCTTTAATTAAAGAGCTCTTAAGTACTTTAATTTGATGTAAAGAAACTTGGAAAATAATACTTGAAAATACTTTATTTTTTGAATTGAAAATTGCACGATTATTCGTAGGGGTACGGGCAATTTGGGACAGATGGTTTTGGGTCGTAGCCTCGTAGGCTATGGTAGTTTTGGGTGAGGATTTGTTTATGAGCTTGAAAGTTGAGTTGGAAACATAACGCCAGACCCAGTCTTCAACACAGAGAGAGCGAGTGAGCGACGTTGTAAACCTATTACAGCTGTTAGGTTGATGATACTATTACAGCTGTTACAGCTGTTAGGTTGCTCAGGATAATGGAAGAGCGACGTTGTAAACCTAACACAATAGCATATAATGTGATCATTGACAATCTTTGCTAGGATAGAATGGTCAATAATGCTGTAAGGCTTTTTATAGAAATGAGGGACAGTGGTATTCTTGTAGACGTTTTTATGCATATCTCTTTGATTCATGGCCTTTGTAGTTTTGGCAAGTGGAAGGAAGCTACAAGAATGTTGAGAGAGATGCTGAATACTGGCATTTATCCAGATGTTTATACATTCAATGTGTTGGTGGATGCACTTTCCAAGGAAGGGAAGGCAAAGGAAGCAGAGGAGGTACTTGAATTCATGATGGAAAGACATTTGGATCCTGATTTAGTCACATACAATAGTTTAATGGATGATATTGTTTGCAAGGCGAAATCGATGACGTAATCAGAGTGTTCAATACCATGGTGGAGAGGGGCGTTCAGCCAGATATTTTTTGCTATAACATTTTGATCAACGGATATTGCTAGAAGATGAAAATAGACAAGGCTATGCAGCTCTTTAGAGAAATACCTCAAAGGGGGTTGAAGCCTGCTGTTGATATTCTTAACACTATGTTACAGGGCTTGTTGCGGGCTGGTAGATGTGCAGCTGCTAACAGACTTTTTGATGAAATGCAAGTTGCGGGTGCAATTGCTGATACTCAAACCTTTGGTATATTGTTGGATGGTTTTTGCAAAAATGGTCATACTGCTAAGGCATTGTCCTTGTTTCACACAATGGAAAGCAACGGGTTGAATCTTGATATTGTTATTTACAATATTCTCATTGATGCATTATGCAAGGATAAAAAACATGACCTTGCAAAGGACCTTTTCAATGAACTTTCTTCCGAGGGATTGCATCGTAATGTTAAGACGTACAATGCGATGATAAACGGTTTATGTGGGGAAGGACTATTGGATGAAGCTATAAAGTGTTTTGTGCTAATGGAACACAATGGTTGCTTTCCAGATGGAGGCACTTACAATGCTATTATCCGAGGATTTCTTCCAAGGCAGAAGTACTTTGAGGCCTTGGTACTCATCAAGGAAATGGTTGGAAAGAGTTTTCCAGCAGATGCATCTACAATTTCCTCGATTGTGAATCTAATGTCAACTACAAGACAAGATCCTGCTCTCCAAGAATTAATAAAGTGGTCTATGCGAAAGGATTGATAGGGAATGCAAGACATAAAATTAGTCATTAGGCTTCAAAGGTAAAGGTAAAATTAGTCATTGTATGTGGGAAAGCTCTAGTTAAGCAATATTTATCCTTGACTCTACCCCTTGTATGACTTTCTAAATGCTTCCAGCAAATGTTTATTAGACGCGACTCTTTCTTTGATTACAGTAAGTCTAATTTTTTTCCTGCTGATATTTGAGCTTAAACCGTCCAATGGATCAAAGAATTGATGTATGTTGTCCATCCTACAATACGTCATTGTGTTACTCTTCTCATTTGCCTCTATATGGTGAGAGTCTGTAAGCATCAATTATATGCTCAACTCTCTCCCCTTGCTCTCTATAGACTTTTGCAATGCAAACTTGGGTTAAGACTCTTCTTCGGCTAAAAGTTCAAGTTGGACCATTATTTGAAACTACTTTTTTTTACCACTATGACCAATTGTTGAGGTGGAGAAAGGTTTATAGGGGATTTTTTCTCACTAGTTTTTGACCACTTTGCAGACACTGTAGTTCTAATTGTTAAATGTGGTGGACTTAGTACATGGGCTTTACTTCTCTTTCCTCTATTTAGGACTTGTTGATATCTCTTCAGAAAATTGTTGGTCAGAGTAGACTGCTTCAATTATTGCCTGGGTACTCCTTCGGATTTTTTGTTACTTTTTGATAACAAGGGGGCAAGTCTTATTTCAGATATACTAAAGTTTTCAGAAGGTTCAAGGGGGCAAGCCTTTTTCAGGTATTTATGATGCTTTAGGCATTTAGCCTGCCACATTTATTGCGATTCAACTTGTATTTAGTTTCAAGTGTATTTTTTGCATTTTTTTATTTGAAAGTGATCTTTTGCAACTTACTGTACACAGTAATATTCAAGATGCTTCACAAACTTGAAGATTGAAGAGATGCCATTCTTAGTAAGGTGCAGGAGATTTGTTAAAGGGCCCAGATTTTTATTTTTATTTTTGATCGGCAAAAGTAACAATTTAAAGGGCCCAGATACTTACCATGGATGGAAGTGTTGAGTTCTGACCCCAGCTTTGGTTCTGCGAAACACAAAGGGAAGAAGAGATGGACTTTGGGAATGAGGTAAATGGCAAACTCCAGTTGCTGAAAACAAGACCTGAGGTTCTTGAAGTTACAAATAGGATTCTGATATATGCCACTCGATCATGTTTCAAATGCTTCAATATTTGTACTACGTAGGAGAAGTCGGCGTAGGGCTGATGACCAAATGCTCAAGTTGTGGGAAACTGCTGAGGCCAAAACATTGAGACTGACGCAGAAGAAGAAGAAATCTGTGGGCCATCAGTTTGAAGATGTGGAGCAGAAGAGTGATCATCATCCCTCTTCAGAGTTAGAAGTGGAAAAGGAATTGGTTGGTGATAAATTAGTGGTACCCACGAGTTTTAACAAGCCAAACCAATCGCTGAACAAGAGAGGTTTTGGAGAGACTTGATTCCAACGCCCAGAAGTTCAACACCTTCAGATCACAGTGGAAGAACTGGGATGGGAAAATGGTAAACAAGCAAGAAGAAGAAGAAGAAAAAGGTGAAGAGTGTCAATTTTGGGACAGTTAGTCTTCTTTTATCAGCCAGTTAAGGAACAGGTGGAAGAAGTTGAGGAAACGATCGTCCAGCTTGCAGAAGTCAAAAGTCAATTGACGAGGAAAACCGAAGTGGGTCATTTGCAGGTTGATGGTAAGGCTCTTTCGCCTGAGATGGAGGCGGCAGGTAATTTGAGAAGGAAGAGAGTGTCGGAAAGGGTTTGGGAAAATTGGACAGTAGTAGTTGGAGGGTTCTGAAAATGCAGAATGAGTGGTTGTAGTTAGAAGACGAAAAGAAAAGCAAAGGGAAGGGAAGGGAAGCTCCGATTAGCCAGGAGTGGAATCTGCAATGCAGGAAAGAGTATCCCGAGACGGAGGCAGGGTTATCTGTGTGGGTGTTTCGGACATTCGAGTAATGGTGACGGTAATGATGTTGATGAGTTTCCCTAGATTAGCTACATGTAGTTGCCGAGTCGGTTAAACTCTCCAAAATGTTCCTTGTACTATGTTAAAGGGATCATTTCTTCAATCTGTTGGTAGAAAACTGTTGATGTTTCAGTCTAGATTAAGTGTCGGAATTAGTTGCAATCTAGTTTAAATAAGCTTTCTCCCTAAGCTTCTCCTGTTTCTGTTAAATATCTGTCATTTGCTACTTGGAAGAGCTTGATGTGTTAAAATATCAATCCTTGGACCGGTATGTCCATATGTCCAGGCATCAGTTTCTTGCACTGGTGCAGGCGTGTTACTTCTGTCCAGCCACCCCGTCGGTTTCTTTGTTTGCTGTAGTTGGCTGTGGGAATTCATGTAGATCATGAGGTGGTCTGTTTCATCTCACTTCCTCGGGTTCATTCCTGTGAAAAGTTGTTTTATTTTTAGCGCGCCCTAATTTTTGGACGTGAATTTTGAGATAATTTAGAGGCCATGTTGGCCATGCGACGCGCTATTGGTCTCTCAATCTTCACGTCAAATGAGTTCAGAACTTCCTCAAATGCCTTGCAGAATTTGGCATTTCCTATTAGAAGTTTTAGATTGCTTTCTCTCCTACTTTGGGAAGTCCGGCTCAGACCCTTGTGTTCTCACATTCACTCATATCAAGTCTTTGAGCACTAGAAAAGCACTTCTCTTCTGGTGAAGTCTACCCTGAAACAATTTAGATCAATTATGACATCACATTCCCCGCCGGCTGCCGGCTCCTCTGATTACTCTGTGGAACCTTAATTTTATGAGAGCTGCTAATGGTACAGCAAAAAGCTGTACAGCAGCGTGTACAGAAGGATTTTGTGCCTGTCTCGGGTTCTGCAAAGATGATCGGAGCCGCTCATTTTGTTCAAAACATATTTTTTACGGTCCTTGTAAAAAATCATCTCAATCCGATATTAGTAAAGGCGTTTACAAATCATCCTACTTTTCTTCACAATTTAGGTAACTTTTGAAGCAAAGTTGGATGATTCGTAAATGCCTTTACCGATATCGGATTGAGATGATTTTTTACAGGAACCGTAAACAATATGTTTTGAACAAAATGAGCGGCTCCAATAATCTTTGCGGGACCCAAGACGGGCGCAAAACCCATCTGTACACGCTGTTGTACAGCTTTTGCTGTACCGCAATCTTTACTGTCAATAAATTGAGATCAGTAGCTTGAAGAGGTGGATCGGTTCGAGGTTTATTTTCTTTTTTCTCCTTTTGGGGACAAAAGGAGAGAGAAAGTTATTTCCAAATTTCCTCAAAAGTGAATTTCTAGAAAATGAGTCTGTGATTAGAGTGGATGATATCCAGTGAAGGTTTAATTTAATTTGCTTGATTAGATTTTTATTTGCCTTAGCATTAAAATAAAAGGAAAGGAAAATCAATATTTTCTTCCTCCTTTTGTTTGGTTTAGAAAAAAAGTGAGGAAAATAAGAAAAATGAAATTGTGAGAACCGTACATTTCTTCTTTAATTATTTCCCTTTGTTTTCGTTTCCTTCCTTTTCCAAACAGACCCCAAATCCTAGAAACTCTAATGGCATTTCCAATCGACCAAAGTAAAAAAAATATATGGATCGGAGAGGGAGAGAAGATGGCAAATAACGGTTCTTTTTAGGGGTGACAAATTGAACCCAAACACGAATAAATCCAAACTCACCCACTGAAAAATAGACTTCAACCAAACCCATTTATTAGTTGGGTTAGAATGAGCCCAAACTCATCTAATCTATTTGAAAACTAGTGAATGCCCGCAACCACTAAAACCGAAACCCCGGAACATTTCCGGAAAATGATCTTCTCAGATTTGTGACCTGAGGCCATCTACCGCATTTGTTGGGTGACCACCTCCCAACAATGTGTTCCTATTTTGTGATGCAGAGGTGGTGGTTACGAGTCAATTAAAGTGGTTGTGAAAGAGTAGCGGCAGATTTCTCGGCGGTGGTTTAATTTTGTTATTTGTTTTAATAATGTCCTTCAGGCGGGCTTTGTCCTCCTTTGGGGGGTTTCTTCTCATTCTGTAGAGCGGCGCATCTATGTGCTTATACGCTTTTTCTGTTGGAGTGTTCAATTTGTAGACTCCTAACCTTCCCCCACGGGGATCTTTTGATGAATACTACCTTCAACTTTTGGCCAAAAAAAAGGTGAATACCTCTACCTAAATGCACGACGTAACACATTCTGAACACAATTTAAATGAATTCTCATTCTCTAATGTTGGTCACCCCGCCAACCAAACTGACATCTCATTGAAGTATTGTTTTCAAACATGCTTAAACAGAGTTTATCTAATCAGCTACATAAAATAACAATGACACATATCAATTCAATGCAACATTAAAGAATAACACATTTTCTATAAGATGAGCTCTCATATTTAATTTGATATTTTTTTTTCTTATCAACCCTCTTCAAATGAATGAATCAACTAAAATGGGGAAAAAGTAAAAGGTAATTAATTGAAAAGGAAAGTGTATATATTACCTGACAGCAGGTCAATACATAACTGAAAAGATTAGAAAACATCTCCCTAAGTAGGGTTTTTTTTTTGGGTAAATTCCCTAAGTAGGTTTATATATAAGGAAACATTTATTGATCGAATGGCTAGAATCAACATGTAAAGGCAATCCGACTGTTGCAGAGAACACTGTTGTTGAAACGAGGGCTTGATGCTTATTCTCGGATCGAACGGCGGAATCTTCTCCAATGTTTACGGAGAAGATGATGATTTGGGTTGAATGTTCTTCGAGGCTTTGATTCGAAGAACCTTCTTGTTGGAGGCTTTGATCTTCAGAGCTCTGGAGCTTGTACGCTTGAATGAATGTCTAGATAGAAAATATGAGAGAGCGCGCACCTCTATTTATAGAGATGTAGGATGGAGAGTCATGACCAATCTCTACTTCCTTCATATTTATCTCCCTTTAATCATTCCTTTATTTAATGTAAAAGAAATTAAAATTCAATAATTATCTTTCTTTCTTTTTAGTTGATTCATTCATTTAAGGAAGCAGCAATTGTTGTAGAAGTCAGGCCAAAAACTCCTTTGTGTATTCCAGCTTCTAAGCCAAAGCCTACTGTTACCAAGACTTCAGAACCAACGGGAGGAAGGAAGAGGGCTACCGTAGTTCTTTCGAAAGGCAGTAGTTCTGACCAAAGTGAGCGCAATTGGAAGAGTGGTAAAAAGAAGGTGACAAACTCTGATTCGCAATTGAAAGAGAAAGTGACAGTTTCTGATTTTAGCAAAATTGGTCTTTAATTTGCATGGCGTTCTTGATGATTTGCCAGACACTTCAAACCACCTTGAGGTATTGGGTAAACGAGTAAGCTTTAACCATTGTCTTCTTTTGTTCTTTACTTTATTTACTCTTTAAAGAAATTTGGACTTTTTCATCAAATTTCTTAATGAGTTATTTCCTTCCACAGTTGGGAAATCAGTTTGCATCAAATGAACGTGAAGGATTTGTTGATGGTCCAGACCCTTTTGATCTTGCATTGCGATCAAAACATAATTTTGTATCTGAGGCAATCCATCTTCCATCTACTTCCAAGCCTCCTGTGTTAGGTCTTGCAGTGCCATCGACTATTACTGCATTTGATACGGGGAGTGTGATCAATTGCGTTCGTCGTTTGGCAGCGAAGATTTATGATAACAAAATTAAGAGTATCTTGGGAACAACTCCTTTTGAGTAGCTAACATCTTTAAGACCAAAACTACAAGTGATTTATGCTGAATTTTCGAAGCTTGAATTGGATTATTCCTCACTTCAAACTCAGGTAGAGAATTATATATAGAATACCACCAACTATATTTCCATGAGATCAAATTTTGCTAGGAGGATGACTTCAGAGGCGAAGGAGCGACGATTGGCGGATGTTGATACCAAGAGAGGTCAACTAATGGAGGAACTAGAGTAGTTGGATTTGGAGGCGAAAAAGCTCAGAGAATCGCTTGAAGCGATTGATGCACAAAGAGCTCAGAAGCAGCATGTTGTCTTAACTTTACAAGTGCTTACGCCACAACCTTGCCTTCAAATATAAGGTTGAAACACCCCAAGCGTAGGGTTAGATCGTCGATAGCATAATAAACGGAAAGTCTGGGATCATACCCACAGAGAATCGAAAATAGCTAGTTTGGATTGAAGTTTGTAAGGATTTCGGCGTTTAAGACGGCCAACTTTGGTTTTGCTTTGAAAGTGGAAATACTAAGGAAAAAAACTAGAAATGTTCTTTAAGAACTGAAAGAGGCAAGTCTAGGGATCGTCTATCCCTTGACATAGGCCGTTACCGGTTCTCAATTATAACTCAAGTGAAAGTCACGACCACACGCTCACGCCCGAAAGATTTAGCTTTGAAGACTATGTTTAAAGAAAGATGTTATTAATGGAATCAAACCAACTTGTTTTTCTAATGAATTTAACATGTAGGAGGCCACGAGCTCAAGGCATGTTGCGTGCCAAGACCGCTTGACTAAACGGCATACTAAGAAGTTAACACCCCTCGTTTAGACCAAAATGGCTAGGTTAGTTCGATTCCGAGAATCATGCTTTAAGTCCAAAGATTTTAGAACCAAGTAACCACCTAAGTCCTCGGGAAAGATTACCCCGAGACTTAGCCAAAAGACTACTCAACCATAGCTAAAGAACAAAACATAATAGAAAAACGAGACATGATATTTAACTGACGAAAATGAAAATAAACTTGATTTAAAAGAGAATCCAGTCCGTAGCTACAATATTAATAAACGACAAATTAAACGAAACCAAATACTTACTTGAGTTCTAAGGAAAATAAGTTTGAAAACTTGAGCAACAACAATGGAAAAAGACTAACCTAAACTAACTACTTAACCCTTTACAAGTGAGGGAGAGAGGAGTATTTATACAAGAAACCTTCTCTCTCCACGCAAAATATCCCAAAAGGTACCTATTAATGGAAAGTTTCCACTAATGAAAAGTTGAAAACTGTCAAAAAGCTATCGGAAAGCCTCCCGTATCGATACTCCATGAACTGTATCGATACGGGGCTGCCTTGCTTTGATTTCCAAGATTCCCCGTAGAAGACCCGTATCGACACACAAGGACCCATATCGATACGCTGAAGGCTGGATTTCTCTCTGTTTTGAAACCGTATCGATACCACAGTGTTATCCCTACATCCTGGCCTTAGCTTCAGTAGACAGTTCTCAACAGCTCCTCAGCATCTTATTTTTATTCTCTAAAGTTAAGTAAAGACTTTCTTTACTTTAATTTATTTAATCAAAATAATAAGAAAGTAACCCGTCCCCCCCCCCCCCCCCCCCCCCCCCAATTTGGAAACAACGGCATTATCAGAATTTTAAGAATCCAATTAAATCAAAATGTCAACCCCTCACTTTTAGTACAAAATAGAAAACTGCACGTTTTTCTCAAGAGAAAATGACTCAAAACATGATCTTGCTCTTCAAATAAAATCTTGCAACTTTGTAGTTACTCTTAGAAAAATTCAATGATCAATTACCGCCATTTTAATTTCGAAAATCGAAACTTTTTCAGAAAGTCATTTTTCCATACTTAGATAGATTTTAAAGGGCTGACAGGGTCTTCGGGTAATTGGAAGGACTTGGGCCATCCATGGCATTGAAATACGCCTTATTTGTACATTTTACCTGAAAACACTAAAAACACACCTTACATGCAATATCGTTATAAAAACTAAATAAACGCAAGTTAAAAGAATATAAAATAGGACTAGTCGCACCAAATATCTACAATATTGGGTGCTCATCAACAAACAAAGCGAGCCATTATAGAAGCTGCTAAGGTGATAGAGCCGACAGATATGGAAGTGGCTAACAATTTGGAGCGACTTCTGAAGTCCGAGTTGGAAGAGATCCAAAATTTGGCTTGGCTGGACTAGTGCTTATTCCGCCTTCTTTTGTCATATTTCTTTTTTTTTTTTAGGCCTTTTAGTTTACTAAATGGATATTCCTAGCAAATCGTGCCTTTGCATTTATGATGTTTTAGCATAAGACAACCACTTTATTATCATTTAAATAAAGTTTTTCTCATACTTTTAGCCATTCACACTTTATTTTCTTGCAAGCCATGAGTAGCATAGTTGTGGTTAAATGTTTTTTTTGATGGATTGACTGAACTTAAGAAAACTTCTCAAGTTGCCTACGTACCCTTGGAAGGGATCAAGTTAAAACGTAGTTCAAAGGTAAGGCAATTTTTTTGAATGACTGAGCTCGAAATTCAAGCTGCCTATGTACCCAAAACGGGATCAAGTCAAACATAGTTCATATTTTAGATTTTTTTTGTGCACAGTTTTAGCTCATGCGGACTAGGAGTAACATGCAGTTTAGGCTCATGCGTCATGGAGTAACGCTTGCTCTTCAAAGGTAGTAGCGCTTCAAGAATTTGCCGTTTATGGGGCCAACTCTTAAACCATCTTCAGCAAACAATTTGAAGGCGCCACTTGAGTAAACTTCTTGCACCACATATGGTCCATCCCACTTGGAAATGAATTTGCCACCGATTTTATGGGTGGTATTAATGGGCCTTCTTACAGCAAGAACCAAGTCCCCTTTCTGAAAAGAACGAAGACGAACCTTCTTGTTGAATGATTTTGACATGCGGGCTTGATAACACTCAAGACGTTGTTGTGCCTCAAGCCTCTTTTCGTCGAGTGCCTCTAACTCTTCCAGGCGCAAGCAGGCATTTTCTTCATGAGTGAGGTCTTTTTGAATGGCAACCCTTAAAGATGGAATTTGATGTTTGAGCGGCAAAATAGCTTCCACGCCGTACATTAGTGAATATAGAGTGGCTCGTGTAGGTGTTCGATGCGTGGTTCGATATGCCCAAAGAGCTTCTTCCATTCTCTCAAGTCAATCCCTCTTTGCTTTAGCAACCACCTTCTTCAATATGTTCCTAAGAATCTTGTTGAATGCTTTGGCAAGACCATTTGCAGGTGGGTTATACATAGTAGAAGTGTGCTGCTTGAAGCCAAATTTTTGACAAAGTTTGGTCATTGCACTGTTGTTGAAGGACTTCCTGTTGTCTGTAATGATGTAACGCGGTACACCATATCTAAAGATGAGGTTGGTAAGGATAAAGTTGACAACATTTCCTTTTTCACTTCTTTCAATGGAATGGCCTCCACCCATTTGGAGAAGTAGTCGGTTGCTGCCAGGATTTACAAGTGACCACCAGAAGACTTCGACAAAGGCCCCACGACATCTAGCCCCATGCATCAAAAGGCCATGAAGCGACAGTTGGACGGAGCAGTTCTGACGGTTGATGTATAAAGTTGACGTGGATTTGGCAAGTATGACATCTCTTGGCATACTCCATGCAATCATTGACCATTGTCAGCCAGTAGTAGCCCATTCTTTTGATTCGAAAATGAAGCTTGGGGCCAGATTGATGAGCGCCGCATATTCCAGAGTGAGCTTCTTTTAAAGCTTGTTTGCTTCACTTTCTCCAAGGCAATGAAGAAATAACACTTCAAAAGATCGGCGGTAAAGCGTATCCTTGTAGTAAATGAATCGAGGGGCGCGACGCTTCACATCCGTTCTTTCATGTGGATCATCAGGCAATTTTTCATGTTGCAGATAATCAATGAGTGATTGGCGCCAATCCTCAGTTTCAATTTCCAAAACTGAAACGACTTTCAATTCCTTTTCACCATTGTCTTCACTTTCAAAGATCGACGGTATGACCTAATTTCGGCATATCGAGATGTGTGTCTCTTGGTCAAGCAAAGCAAGCGTAGAAGCAAGTTTTGCAAGTGCATCTGCTTGCCTATTTTCACCTCGCTGCACATGCTCTAGAGTGACATCACCAAGTGCTTTGAATCTTCCCGATGTAGAAGAATATTACCCCAAGCGTAGGGTTTGAATATCGATGAAGCAAAATAATCCGGAGAAGTCCGGGATCGTACCCAAGGGAATTAGTTTATGGCTTGCCTCGGATTTGTAGATGCAAGTAAGGTTTTCGACTTTTAGCCAGTCAACTTGGTTTTACTTTGAAAATGGTGGAAATAAAAGGCTAAATTAAGAACGAATTAACTAGGAAAAAGATAGGTTAGGTCTAGGAATCACTAGCACTCATGACTTGGGCTCAATCACATTTTTCACCAATTCACGCGATTTAAAATACACAATTGTAGGTACTCAAACTGGGAAAAAGAGATTCGATTATCAAGCTAGCTCTAGAACTCATTCGGTAAACACCTCGAGCGACAGAGCTCTAAGCATCATGTGTGGTAGGTAGGCGAAGCTCCTACCTACACATGATCAAAGAGGTTAACACCTCGGTAATTCACCAAATGAATCCGAACCCCACATTAATTTTCAAATCTAGAAATTAAAGCATTATTGGTGAAAAACGCAATATTCGCCCAAGCCACGGGATGCTAATCATCCCATGACCAACCCTTGAAACTACTCACACATATCTACGAAGATAAGAGCAAGCGAAAATTGACTAAGTATAATTGAAATGCAACACTAGAAGAAAACTTAATTAAACTATAGATCAAGACAGTGGCTACAACTTTTATGAAGCACAAATTAACAAAACTAAACTAAATTAAGCAGAAAATTAACAGATGAAAGCTGGAAATTGAAGAACAATGAAGAACAGTACCAAAAAGTGAAAAGCAATCTACTCTAGATCTAGAATTGTACCAAAAACGTCCTATTCTACTTGTTTTTGAATCCAATTACATCATCCTTTTATTCCACGCTTGGAATATTCCCCGGATATGCTCTGAAACTCCACGCTATCGCGCTCGGCATCGCTGGCCACGGGCATAAGCTGGGCCACTAAAGGGCTCGGCATCGATGTAAAGGGATATGACCCATCGATGCCGAAGCTGATAAGGCCTTGCTCACTAAGAAGGCTCGGCATCGATGTCAAGTTCCACATCCCATCGATGCCGAGTGGTGTAAGGGCTTTGCTTGCTTAGGAGGCTTGGCATCGATGTCAAGTTTGGAGTCCCATCGATGCCGACGTGGTTAGGCGCCCTTGCTCGCTGCTTGGGCTGCTAGTCTGCTCGAGCAATGCTTGATCTTGCCTTGGCCATTCTGCTTCTGCCTTAGCGTTTCACTAGTCGTTGCTCTTCTGCTCGGACTGCTCGTCTTGCTTTGGCTCTGCCTTGGCTGCGCCTTGGCCGTTGGGTCAATCTCAGGCCATGCCACGCTTTAGGCCTTTAAAGCTCCTTCTTAGGCGATTCGCCTACAAAACACCAACACATTCTACGAGCAGAAATCATTAAAAATAACTAATTAGCACTTAAATTAACACTAAACCTAGATACTAGTGCACCCTATATTCCATTTCCGGGTGCTTATCACGAAGCTATGCAATCAAGCGACAGGCATAGTTATTGAAAGGCGCGAGCTCAGGTTTCCTCACTTTATAGATATTGAGGAGTTGGTTAATGATCAATATAGAATCTCCTTATACCTTGAATTGCAAGTACTTTGCTTCAATGGCCATCTTTAGCCCAAGAATGAGAGTTTGGTATTCAGCCTCGTTATTTGAGCAATTTTGTGTGAGAGTGAAAGCATAGGGCAAGACATCTCATTCTGGGGAAATAAATACCACACCCGCAAAATTTATTGAAAAGGGGAAAAAGTAAAAGGTAATTAATTGAAAAGGAAAGTGTATATATTACCCGACAGCAGGTCAATACATAACTGAAAAGATTAGAAAACATCTCCCTAAGTAGGTTTTTTTTTTTTTGGGTAAATTCCCTAAGTAGGTTTATTTATAAGGAAAAATTTATTGATCGAATGGCTAGAATCAACATGTAAAGGCGATCAGACGGTTGCAGAGAACACTGGGTTTGTATGCCTAGACAAAAATCGCTCTATTTTATAATATAGATTGGGTTTCAATTAAGCCTCAATTGGGTCAACTTAAATGACTCCACGAGTCATGAACATAAACCACCAAAGAAAAATTTAAAAAAAAAACCCTCAACTAATCGCTCCTCAACCAAAACGGGTGGACTCATTTTTTGTGACTCAATCCAAACACCTAGAATAAAAAATGGAAATCGATTTCTACACTCACCTAATTGATACAAACATTCCTTGTTTATTTTTTGTTGGGTGAATTTACGAAACAATCCCTATATGCATACATTTTTGGGAAATTTAATTAACCATCCTTTTTACCCTACTTATTTAGGTACTCATCCTAATGTGTTTAAATACTTATCTTTCCATCCTCAAATTCAATTAAATCCTAAACTACCCATTCTTTCTCCTAATTTTTCAAATCTTTCTCTTTTCTAATTATCTCTATTCTCTCTCCTCTTACAAACATTTCTCTTACCTAATCTTTTGAATTTTTTCTCTCTCCTAATCTTCTCTCTCATATTTTTATTCCCCTAAATTCTAAAAAGAAAATACAACTCTTACAAAAAACGAATGTGTAAGCCGAAAAACGTGGCAAATCATGATCAATTAACAAAATATGATAAAACCTGATCGAGGTATATGAACAAGACAAGATCAATTTAAAAATATGACAAAATCAGAAAACATGGCAAGTTTCGAGAAGTGTAGGTTTCGATCGAGATAGATGAACAAAACATGATCAAATAAAAAACATGACAAAAATTAGAAAAAATGACCATTTTTGAGAAGTGTAGATTTTAATCGAAGTAGATGAATAAAACATGATCAAATAAAAAACATGACAAAAATCAGAAAACATGACAAGTTAATAGAAGAAAGTAAAGGTAATTGATATGTTGAAAATGAGAATGAACACGTTTTGGTTGTGTGCACCGAATACCTTCCGAACTTGCCTAGCCTTCTTATGAGCCACCACCACGAAGGCTGAGGTGTTTTTGTTAGTGGATTTGGTGGGGTTATGGGAGTTCAGCCAATGATAGAGTGGATGCAAATAACACAGTAGGCAGCCGGAGAAAGCAAACAACACAGTGGACATAGACGAGGCATCCCACAAATCGACGGCAAGAGAAAGCAGCCACCGATTAAGAGGGGAAATGAGAGAGGTTGGTAAGGTGAGGATGGGGTCTGGCCGGTGACGCTGTCGGAGATGGTGGCGTAGGGAAGAGGCGGAGAGGCTAGGGTTTCATGAGGAGGGAAGAGGCAGAAACGTCACGTCACATATACTCAAACCCAACGCGAGTTATAATAGAGAGAGAGAGAGAGAGAGAGAGAGAGAGAGAGAGAGAGAGAGAGAGATTATAGGCTTTAACTATATCCCACAAATTTAGGGAGAGAGAGAGATTATAGGCTTTAACTATATCCCACAAATTTAGGAACACCTACTCTTATAATTAAGAATATGTAAAATAAAATATAGCTAATAACTAATAATCAAGGGCATAATGGAACAACATGATAATTTGAGGATTGGAACATAAATATTCAAACACATCAGAATTGACACCAAAATAAGTATACTGAATAGGATGCCTATTTAATTTTCTCAAAATTTTTTAAAAATTCAAGAGATTTCCTAAATTCACATGCTTAAACCCCCCTCCCCCCCAAAAAAAAAAGAAAAAAGAAAAAGAAAGTGTATGTTAGGGGTGTAGAGATCAATTTCATACATATGAGAAAAAGACAAAACCCCTCAACTCAAGTTACTTGCTGTTTCGATTCCTTTTTAAATATTTTTTTTTTAAAAATAAGGTAATTTTAACCTCAAATATAATGAAAATGAAAAATAATTTTTTTAATTTTTTTAATACCTTTTAAAAGATCTCAATAAGATCTATTAAATAAGATTCATATTAGTAAAAAAATTATTTACGTAAATACATAATTTTTGAACTCAAAATTACCTTAAAAAAAGCTCCCTTTTAAAGAAACCGAAACCAGCCACAACCAAAACGAAGAGCTGCGATGATTTTTTGTTTGTCAAAAAAAACCAAAACGAGGAGCTGAAAAACTACACAAAGATCCACAACTCTGAGAGAGAGAGAGAGAGAGAGAGAGAGAGAGAGACCGAGGGCTTGGATAGGAGAAGATGGCAATCCTCGGAGCTTGTAATTGCCGAAAAGGTAATAGTGCTCCTCTCACTCTGATTATAAAACCCTCTTTGTGTTTATCTTCCATTGGGACTCTACTTCTCTTTCATTCTCACTCTCAGTCTACAAACCCTAATTTGACGACCCAACCTAACAAGAAAGCTTTGCCCAGAAAGCAACCCAGTGATGTTCAAGATGCTCGAGAGTTGCTCAATCGGATGGTCCAAATGCGACCTTTCCCACCGATTATTCAAATCAATAAACTCTTGGGGACCATTGCAAAAACGGGTGATTACACCACTGCTCTGTCTCATTTCAAAAAGTTGCAGTTAATGGGTGTTGAGGTAGATCTCTACACCACGAACATTGCAATTAACTGCCACTGCCACCTAAATCGGGTAAGTTTCGCTTTCTCACTTTTAGGCGGCCTCTTTAAGCGCGGTTGTACACCTGATTTAACTACCTTCAACACATTATTAAATGGACTTATTATACAAGATAAAGCAGCTGAAGCCATGGAGTTATTTGATAAATTAATTAGGAATGGAGCTTTTGAACCCGACATGGTTACGTACAGAACGATTATTAATGGGCTTTGCAAAATGGGAAACACTGTTGCAGCTATTAGGTTGCTCAGGGTAATGGAAGAAAGAGGTTGTGAACCTGGGAACATAGCATACAACTCGATCATTGACAGTCTTTGCAAGGATGGAATGGTCGACGATGCTGTGAGGCTCTTTTTAGAAATGAAGGACAGAGGTATTCTTGCAAACATTTTTACGTATACCTCTTTGATTCATGGCCTTTGTAATTTTGGCAAGTGGAAGGAGGCTAAAAGAATGTTTAGAGAGATGTTGAATGTTGGCATTCATTCAAATGTTCATACATTCAATGTTTTGGTGGATGCACTTTCCAAGGAAGGGAAGGCAAAGGAAGCAGAGGAGGTATTTGAAGTGATGATTGAAAGAGGTGTGGACCCTAATGTTGTCACATATAGTAGTTTAATGGATGGATATTGTTTACAAGGCCAAATGGATGAAGCAGTGAGAGTGTTCAATGAAATGGTGGACAAGGGCGTTCAACCTAACATTTTTTCCTATAATATATTGATCAACGGATATTGCAAGAAGAGGAAAATAGACGAGGCTATGCAGCTCATTAGAGAAATGCCTCAAAGGGGGTTGAAACCTGATGTTCGAACTTTTAGCACTATGTTACAGGGTTTGTTTCAAATTGGTAGATGTGCACAAGCTCACAGTCTTTTTAATGAGATGCAAGCTGCAGGCATAATTCCAAATACTCTAACCTTTGGTATCTTGCTGGATGGCCTTTGCAAAAATGGTCATATTGCTCTGGCATTGTCCTTATTTAAAACAATGGAAAGGAACGGGTTTGATATTAATCAAGTCCAGTACAGTATACTCATTGATGCATTATGCAAGGATAAAAGGATGGACCATGCAAGGGATCTTTTCAATAAACTTTCTTCCCGGGGATTACATCCTAATGTTAGGACGTACACCATCATGATAGGAGGTTTTTGTGCAACAGGAATGTTGGATGAAGCTAACGAGTTTTTTGTGGCAATGGAACAAAAGGGTTGCTTTCCAAATGATTGCACTTACAATGTTATTATCCGAGGATTTCTTGCAAGGAAGAAGTACTCTGAGGCCTTGGTACTCCTTAAGGAAATGGTTGCAATGGGGTTTTCAGTAGATGCATCTACATTTTCCTGTATTGTGAATCTAAGGTCAAGTAAAGGACAAGATCCTGCTCTCTATGAAGTAATAAAGTGGTTGATGCCAATGGATTGATAGGAAATGCAAGAGATAGAATCTGTCATTCGGCTTCGAAGGTAAAATTACATTTATTCCAGACAGCACGGCCTACTATACTTGTTGAAAGTAAGTATAGCCTAGTAAATCATTGTACTGGATGATCTTGTTATTCTCGACTATAAAGTTTTAATCAATAAGTATCTTTTTATCCTCGTGGGAAAGCTCTGGTTAAGAACTATTTACCCTAGACTCTTGCCCTTGTATGACTTTCTAAATGTTTCCCCTTTTCTTGTTTATTAGATGCGTCTCTTGCTTTGATTACTGTAAGTCAAAATTTTGTACCTGCTAATACTTTAGCTTAAACCCTCCAATGAATCAAAAAATTGATCTACGCTGGCCATCGTCGTGTCCTTCAATTATTTCATTGTGTTACTCTCCTTGTTTTTTTTGGGTAAGTTATGTTACTGTCCTTGTTTGCCTCTATATAATGAAAGTTTGTGAACATCAATTATCCTCTCTACTCTCTCTCCTTGCTTTCCTTAGACTTGCAATGCAAACTTGAGTTTTAAGACTTTTTTGGCTAAAACTTCGAATTGGACCTTTGCTTGAAACTTGTTTTTGAACCCTATGGCAAATTGTTGAAGTGGAGAGAGGTTTATATGGACACATTATTTTTTGAATTTGAGGACCCTGCAGACACTAATTCTATTTTCTAAATGTGGTGGACTTAGTTCAGCACATTTCGTTCACATGGAATTTTACTTCTCTTTCCTCTATTTAGGACTTGCTGCTATCTCTTTAGAAAATTGTTGGTCAGAATAGAACACTAAGTATATTCTTGTAGACTTTCTTCTATGGCACTTTGCTCTATTGTAATTCTCATGTGCACATACTGGTTTATTCTTTTGATGTTCTGTCATGTGGTATGACCATTTCCCTATGATTTTGGTATTAATGTCAATGTATAATTGCTTTCCTTATGCATGTCGAAAGTATCATATTCCATTATTGCTTGAGTACTCCGCTGGTTTTTTGTTACTTTCTGATAAATACCAAGCGTAGATATACGTGGAGCATCCAAAATTGTTTGACCTTATTAAAGTTTTCAGACAGTTCAAGGGGCAAGTCTTCTTTCAGGAGTTTATGATGCTTTAGGCAATTAGTCTGTGGCTTTTACTGTGATTCATCTTGCGTGCAGTTTCACGTGTATCTTTTGCAGCTTATGTACATTATTATTCAAGATGCTTCGCAAAGATTTCCCACTCGATCACGTTTCAAATCCTTCAGTCGGCTTAGGGTTGATGACCAAATGCTTGAATTGTGCGAAACTGCCAGGACCAAAACATTGAGAGCGTCCCACAAGAAGAAATCTGTGGGGCATAAATTTGATGATGTGAAGCAGAAGAGTGAGCATCATCCTCTTGAGACTCAGAAGTAAAAGGAATTGGGTGTGGAAAAATTAGCGGTACCCTCGAGTTTAATGAGCCGAATCAGCTGTGGAACGAGAGAAAGCTTTTGGAGAGACTTGATTCCTTTGCCCAGAAGTTGAACACCCTTCAGATCACAGCGGAAGAACTGTGAAAGAAATTGGTTACAAGCAAGAAGAAGAAGAAGAAGAAGAAGAATAAGGCAAAGAGTGTCGATATTGAGATAGTTGGGAAGAAGTTGAGGGAACGATCGTGCAGCTGGCAGAGGTCAACAGTCGACTGATGAGGAAAATCGAAGTGGGTCCGTTGCAGATGGATGGTAAGGCTCTTTCACCTTAGATGGAGGCAGGCAGGCAGCAGCGCGGGTGATTTCCTGAGATGAGGATCTTGTTGAGGAAGCAACTAATGTTGCAAGATCGGACACTCCTCCTTTTCTCTCTCTTTCCCAGGGGTTTCCGCAAGGGGATGGGATCTAGCCAGCTAAGGAAGAGAGTGTTGGAAAGGGTCTGAGAAAATCGGGCGGTTGCAGTTGGAGGTTTAGAAAATCCAATATGTAATGTTGAAGCTAGAAGATTAAAAGAAAAGCAAAGGGAAGCTCTGATTAGCCAGGAGCAGAACGAGCATTATACTGAAGAACTTCATCTGCAATGCAGGAAGGAGTATCCCAAGACAGAGGAAGGGTTCTCTTTGCGGGAATTTCAGACATTTGAGTCATGGTGGCGGGAACAATGTTAATGTTCTTCACTAAACTAGCCACATGTAGACAGTAAAACTCTCTGAAATGTTCCTTGTGCTACATTGAAGGGATCATTCCTTCAATCTGTTGGTAGAAAACTGTTGATGTTTCAGTCTAGATGAAGTGTACGAATTAGTTGCAATCTAGTTTAAAGAAGCTTTCTCCCTAAGCTTTTTTTGTTTCTGTTAAATATCTGTCATTCGCTACTTGGAAGAGCCCGATGTGTTACAAAATAAATTCTTTGACTGGTATGTCCAGCTATCTATATGTTGCATGGATAATCTCGTCATCCTTAATGTACATTGTACAATACGTGGTTTTGACACCCGACACTTGGATAGGAGTATGGGATCCGCGTTAGTTGGCCATACACCGAGCAGACGTATTTGGTTAATGAATTTACCATAAACTAACGTAAGGCAATTTGTAAGCACTACATGTCCAAGAAAAACAAGGAAGAAATATACTGACAATGGAGAATATTTATGTTTGCTTGCGATGAAAATTGAATGAAGCAAACAATTAGCGAAACATACTCATTGTGTTACTCTCCTAATTCACCTCTATATGATGAAAGTTTGTAAACGTCAATTATCCTCTCAGCTCTCTATCCTTGCTCTCCTTAGACTTGCAATGCAAAGTTGAGTTTTAAGACTGTTCTTCAGCTCAAACTTCAAATTGGGCCATTGCTTGAAACTATTTTTGACCTCCATGGCCTATTGTTGAAGTCGAGAAAGGTTAGTTTGGATTTCTTCTCAATTCTCTTGATCATTATATTTATGGTCTCATTAATTTTGGAATTTGAGGACTTTGCAAACACTATAGTTCCAATTTCTAAATGTGGTGAACTACTTAAACCCATTTCATTCACATGTACTTTAACTTCTCTTTCCTCTATTTGGGACTTGTTGCTACCTTTTTAGAAAATTGTTGGTCATAGTAGACTACATATATTTTTGTAGACATTTTTCTCTGTCACTTTGCTCTGATGTTACTAGTATATTCTTTTGATCTTCTGTCTTGTGGTATGAGCATTTCACTGTGATTTGGGTATAAATCTCAAAGTACAATTGTTTTCTTTACTTTAGAAGTTCTGTCTTGCTTTCTTTACTTTTACTTTTTGATAATTGCCATTTGTAGATTTACACGGTACTTCCAAAGTATTTGACCTTATTGAATGAAGTTAAAAGGTTTTTTTTGGTGGAAATGGAACAAAATAGTTGCTTTCCAGACGGTAGCGTTTACAATGTTATTATCCGAGGATTTCTTGCTTGGCAGACGTACTCTTAGGCCTTGGTACTCCTGAGATAATGGTTGCAAACGATTTTTTTCAGCAGATGTATCTACAGTTTTGTAGATTGTGAATCTAATCCCTTCCTGCTTTCCTAAAAGAGGATTGGCAGATGGACGAAACCATTTTCTTGAAATACTTAAATGCCCTTGTTTGCATGCGGGGAGTGAATGGTTGGGTAGTGTTGCCGAGGTTGTTTTGGTAGTTTTGCAACCTCTGACTGGTGTTTGGGGTGTGCAGACCTTGATTATTTTTTTTTTACTTTAACGGGTTTTTGGACTTTCCATGTTTTCCTTCCATGTCCTTTTTTTTCTTCTTCGGTTTATGCTTTGAGTTTGGGTACGAGGGTGCTTTGGTAAAGTCATGCACCTGCTCTCCCTTCCTCTCCCAAAAGAGTCAGAACAGAATTGATTTTTTCTGCAAAATATCAGAATCAAATCTGATCTCTCTCTCTCTCTCTCTCTCTCTCTCTCTCTCTCTCTCTCTCTATATATATATATATATATATCTCACACACACATACACAAACAGAGAGAGAACCAAGCCGGAGAAGGTGAAGAGAAAGAGAACTTGAGAGAGGAGAGAAAGAGACGTACCAGCAGGCATCGTCTCCGACGAAACACAGTTCGGAAGTAGTCCGTCTCTGAGACCTCCTCGTTGTACGCGATCGGCACAGCCGGGTTCGGCCCATCGTCCTGCTGGACCGGAGTCACGTACGGCCACTCCGGTGGAAGGCTCGGCGAGACTCTCATCAGATCTATCGATTGCTCAGTAGAAGAGAATATGGTCAGCGTACGGAACCTGTACCAGTCCGAGAGACGGTGAGAGATAGTGTGAGATCGAGAGAGAGATCTGTGGGTGTGGGGTGGGTGAGAGAAAGAGTCATTGGTGGTGCGGCGACGTTGGCGTTCCGGCTTTGGTGGTGTCAGCTCCGGTGGTGGAGAGAGTTACAGGTGGGGAGAGTAAAGTTAGAGAGAGAGAGTTGGGTGAATTTGTTGAGGCAGAGAGTGTTTTTTTTTTTCCCCCTCTGTCGAGATAGAGACTGGGTGAATTTAACAGCAACATTGTTTTAGTAATTTACTTGGGGGAATGGGTAGATATGGTAATAAATAATTCTTTGGCCTGTTTTGGGCCCAAAAATATAATCAGAATTGTCTATTTTATCGAGCTCGTCGAGAATTTCAACTTTGTAAAAATTCATGTTAATCGAATATCGATCAATACCTGATCTAACAAAAAATGGATGGTTCGGCCAACAACAAATCAAAGGTCTCTCGACGGCATTTACAAAGTTGATCGATATCCGATTAACATGAATTTTTACAAAGTTGAAATTCTATTAGTTGATTAATCGGATATCACATATCAACGGCATTTTCTGCATTTTACTCTCACTCGACAACATAACCCAACTTTTTGCAATTTTCTCTCCTTAATGCTTGATCAACTAATAGGAACTTGCTGATAAAAAAACTAAAAAGAACTTCCAATAAAGATTTTTAGGACTCTTTTTTTGTTGTCTTTATTAAAAAAAAGCGTTTGTTAGTTTTGTATCTCACTTTTTACTTTTATCCAAATATTTTGGAAAATATCCACTCTTTAGCCAAAAAAAAGTCAAATTTTTATTTTTTTTCTAAAAAATTGTTATTTTCCAAAATATTTAGTAAAAGTAAAAAAACCTGACTTGTCTCGTCAAAATGAATCAATAATTCACAAATCTTTGGTACAAAATTAACAAACATGATTTTTCTTTGAACACGGACAAAAAATGCTAAAAGAAAAATGCTTAGTGGAACAGGGTCTAAGAACTCTACTATGCGTAACTTGTATTGACACTGTACTGATTGTCATGCGAGATCCATTTTTGGGTCTCATACGAATGATCCAAGCCGTTAATTAATTCTTAAACTTGAATATGGGGTTGATGTGGACCGTTGATCTAGCATTAAGGAAAATAAAGTAAAATAAAAATAAGTTGGGTTATGCTGTCGTGGGGAGGAAACTTGAAAATGGAATTGATGTGGACCGTTGATTTTTACTTGGGCAATCCTATCCAAAAAAGGGGTAATAATGGACTTTTGAATACTGGAGGGGAGCTGAACTCGGAAATAGAATGGTTTTTTTGGATCTGCGGGAAATGGAGGTTGACAGAGTTGTATTCCAGAAAATTGATTTTAGTGTAAGTGGTACTCATGCAGTACATACGAGTTGTTAAAAAATGCAATTGATGGCTAGGATTGAAAGGTACCGAACGAATTAAACCAAAAAAAAAAGGAGAAAAAATTTGTTTCAATCTGATCTATCAATTGCATTGTGCTGCATTAATATCACATGGTATCTGATTTGCAAATAGAATTCCTCCAACTTGAGAGAGTTGTCTGTGTACCTCATGCCAAAAACCTTTTTAAAAAATAAGTATTTATTGAAAAAATTTCAAACTTAAAAGTAATGTGCTTATGAAAATACCCCTCCATGGAAAGAACAAGGAAAATATCTACAGCTCCCGTTATCCAGAGATAGAGTAGTTGGGTTTTGGCTATGTAATATCTTTTCTATTGATAATCGCAATGTGATATTATGATGGCTTTTTTCCTAGAGCCTTGAATTTGGTTTGTGGTTAGTGTAAAAGCTAGGGACAACAGAAAGAGGGCAAACCTTTTTTGGATTTTTTAATCCGTAAAAGGAGCAATTAAAAAAAAACCCGCAAAAGGACAAGTTTTGGGTAGTGCAATTTTTGTATGGCATGTGTGGAAAACGAGAAGATTTTCAGTGGTGCTGCACGGCGCATTTAGGCCATCTATTTCGGTTTTGGACTGCTCAGATTTGGAGAGAGAAAGTGTTGATGTGAGATGAGAGAGAGTGTTTTAATTTAGACCGTTCAATACACTTTTAGACAGCCTGAATGTGTTGCTCGGGCATCACGTTAGTCGGGTGATGTGGTACTCATCCGGAGCCAAAAAATTCCTCGTAGAGAAGAAATAACTAATAAGGCGAGAGTTGGTCAATGAAACTGGATAAGCGTGTGTGGGTACAGTGCTCTGTGTGTAGAATCTTTGGGTACCTAACATTTATCCATTAGTGAGTAGAGCTTTTTTTGGATTCCATAAATTAACTTTAAGCTATTCCTTATTTTTAAAATTATTTGCTTAGTTGCCCTCGATGAATTAACTCAATCGGATAACTGTAAGTTTGATTAGGGCTTTATTTGGCCTAATAAGTCGAATGGTTTATATTTTTGGGTCATTATTTAAATTTTTTTCGCAATTTTTAGTTTTTAATATTATTGCTTCTTCATGATTAGAGGAATCTCAAAGGTAAAAATTACAATCGAAACCTAGATCTTTTGAATAAAGTAAAAAATAAGTTAATAAGTTGATTTTTTTGGGCTTCATTCAAAAAAAATCTAGGTTTCGATCATAATACAAGGTGTTATAATCATTTGTTTAGCTGCCCTCGATTGTATAGTAGTGGTGTAGCATTGGTGGAGTGGTGGAAGTGGTGGTGGTATTGTGGTGGCAGCGGCAGCAACATAGTAGTGGTGGTGGGCTAGAGTGATGGGGGTGGTGGTAGTAGTGGTGGTGGTGGCGATAAAGTGATGGAAGTGGTGGGGGTGGTGGAATGGTAGTGGGAATGATGCCAATGGTGTAACGATGGTAGTAGTGATAGATTAATGGTGAAGGTGCTAAAGTGGTAGTGGAGCAGTGGTGGTGGATTGATGGTGATGATGATAGTGTGGGTAGCGTGCCCTTTTAGGAGGGAAAAAAGGATTCCGTTCCTTTTCCCTAAAGCCGGGTCGAGAGAGCGTAAGGCGGGACGAGCGCTCGCAAAATATAGAGAGTCGCGACTCGGGTTTGAAGGTCCGACACTCAAGGAACCGTATCTTGAAGCACTTGCCGCGCTATTTTGATTTGAAAAAGTGAAAGCACCAGTCCGTCATAATCATATCTGGGTTCGGGAGCCAAGGTACAAGAGAGAAATGGTTTTAAGGCACCCCTCTTGCCCAATCCAAAGATCGGTCTCTACTTAGGCATTTTGAAAATATTTGTGATTCTTCTTTTGTTAATCGATTTTTAGCCAATTAGGGCGGAATATCAGTTAATCGGGGATTAAAACTGTAACATGTTTTCAGAATGTGATTGAAAATAACATAGATGTCATGAAATATTGAAAAATAAATGAGATAAAATTCAGAACTGTGACCGGATATTAAACAGTGCCCTTGTATGAATTTGACACAAACAGTGGCCAACTTGTATGAATGGATCTTCATACATGCAAGTTCTCCATCGCGCGATAAACCCATACAGTTGCACGTGGGTTGACATCCCACCAACAGGCTGAATTTTATTCCCTTCTGGCTCTGGAATGACCAGTGTTCACCCAAGAGGTAAATCAAACAGTTTATACATACTGAAAGTAAATAATTATTACAAACACGATGAACAGAAATAAAATACAACCCCTAAACAGTGGGGGTATTGAAACAAAGGTTAAGGACCAAGTTGCCCATGCAAAGGCAGTCTCTGGAAATTGTCATATCATCGCGTGCTAAAGTGAGATCAATGCGGGATGGTCTTGACTAGACTTCTAGGAATTGCTCTTGCATGTCTGGGCTCTGAGACATGTTCGGAAGCAACCCAATAGCATTTCAAAGCAAATAAATGAGTAATCTGAGCTAAGCTAATTGGTTTTAACATGCAAAACAGCTTACCAGTTTCAATCATGCTTCACAATGATTTATATATACTATTATGAAAAACATGAAATAACTAGCATCCTATCCCCACAAGGACCGTCGCGTGTGTGACTGGGTCCGTCGCCCGCAGGAGAGCCAGTGCATGGTTCTTGTAACCCTGCTAACCTTAGGGTCAGGACTGATATTGATTACCAGCCTTGGCCCTGCCAGCCTCCCTTAGGGATCAAAATAGTAAGCGGGCAATAAGTTATACCTTTACTTAAGTGTTTGAAAATGGCTTTGAATAAGTAGGTAATGGTGGTAAAATGAGTGTATAGAGATGAGTTGAGTTGTGAAAAAGCAAGAGTATGGTGGATTATATATCTTTTTTGCTTGAAAATTTGTAACCCTTGTAATGGAAGACCAAAGGGGTATATATGGGAAGAGAGGAGAGCTTGGTTGGTGGCACACTAGGCTATACAACCAGCCAACAAGGCTGGTTGTGGTTGCTTGGTGGAGAGAAGGGTTCCACAAAGGTGATGGGAGAGTGGGTGAGGGGGTGGTGCCTGCAAAACGTTGTGTTGGCGATGAAAACGGGGTTATACAGCTCTGCAAACCCCTTATCATCACAAAATCCAGCTGGAAAAAGGTGATAGGGATAGATGTTGACCATCGCGTGATGATTTGACTAACTCGCGCGTTGGTCAACAGTCAAGGCTTTGACTTTGACCAATACCTGGCAGATGGATCAACGCACAAAAGAACCAGTTCAGCGCGCGATGGTCAAACCGGAGGTCAGGGTTTTGACTTAGGGTTTTGGGGTTTTAGAAGGGTTCCACTCAGTCCAAGTTCAAACCTTTTCATTCTCAAGACTATTTTTGATCTGATTTATCATCGAGGAAACAAAAAACCAAAAAATGAAGTAAAATGATCGGGAGATCCAGATTGCGGTGTCTATAGTGGTGAAGTGGTTGTGGTGGTGGTGTTTGAAGTAGCAGTGGCAGTTTAGTGATTGTGGTGTAATGGAGGCAATAAGTGATGGTGGAAGAGTGATGGTTGTGCAATGGTGGACGTTATTGTGGTAAGCTAGAGTGGTGGTGGTGGTGCCAGTGGCAGTGGAGTAATGGTTGTGCAATGGTAGCGTTTGAGTAGTGGTAGCGGCATGACAATGGTGGTGGTGGAGTGGTGGGGGTGGTGAAGTGTTAATGGGAGTAATGGGGGTGGTATAGCAATGGTGGTGGTGTGTTGAATGTGATGGCGGTAAAATGGTGGTGGAGTAGTGGTGGTGGTGAAGTGGTGGAGGTGGTAGTAAAGTAGTGGTGGTGGTGGATTGATGGTGGCTGTGTTGAAGTGGTGGGTAGCGGCGGCGATGATGCCAGTTGAGTGATGGTGGTGTAATAGTGGCAGTGAATGATAGCGGAGAAGTGATAGTTATGCAATGATGGACATTGTTATGGTGGGCTGGAATGGTAGTGGTGTAGCGGTGATGGAATGGTGGAAGTGGTGGTGGAGTGATGGTGAAGGTGGTTAAGTGGCAATGGTAGTGGGGTAGTGGTGGTAGATTGATAGTGATAGTGATTAAATGGGAGTGGAGTAGTGGTGTTCGTGGTGCTGGTGAAGTGGTGGTGGTGGATTGATGGTGATGGTGGTGAAGTGGTAGTGGAGTGGTGGTGGTAGTGGCGTGGCTATAGGAGCGGTGGAGTAGTAGCGGTGGTGGGAGGGATTGTGGTGGTGGTATGATAGTTGAATGTGAGTACACAATAATTCAGCAAAAATTATATAACTCAAAGCTACTTAATTTTTTTGCTACTTGTTAGCCTAAATTTTAAATGACACTTAATTTATTAAGCAATGTAAAATATAGTTATCAAATATTGAATCACTTTTTACTTAATTAATTCAATTTTTAAGTGTTGAATTTATATTATCAACCAACCTCATAGATTGACGTGAATTTCGCATTTTTCATTGTAAACACAAATAAGTACTCCTAGAATTTTGCTCAAATATTATTGATCTCCATGCATCATTGTGGCGGAAGGTAAGGCTATCATCGTGTTCCCCTTACCTATGTATGAACATCTCAGAACTACTCTGATATACGACAAAGATACTTAATGATGTTGTGGTGGCTATCTTTAGTTTGCATGAGTGAGTGCAGAAGAAGGATAGCAAAAAAGACTCCATTAGTTTGATTTGGTTGCATTTGATGGTGGCAGTTTCAAAGGTAGGCAGGTTAAGAGAGGGTATGGTTCCAAATCAAGAGAACGTTCACAATCAATGGGCGATAAGAGGATGTGCTACTGGTGTAATAAAGAGGGACATGTAATCAAAGAATGTTGAGAGCATAAGAAGGATAAAGCTAGAAAAGTTCAGCAAATGTAGCAATCGAGGAGGATTCTTATGTTGAAGGTGACAAGCTCACATTCACTTCAGGTACTGAAAAAATAGATTGGGTTTTAGACCCAGGGTATTCTTTTCACATCTTGTGGTAGAAGTACTATGAGGATGGCTAATAAAACAAATAATAAAATTGTGGGTGTTGGGGACAGTGAGAGTTCGCATGATTGATGAACACGTGGTGACATTAATTGGGGTTAGACACGTGCCATGTCTTTAAAAAAATTAAATTTGGTTGGGAACGTAAGTTTCGAAAGGTTGCAAGTTCCAGTGAAACGGTAGAATCCCTGAGTTTCTTAAGGGATAAAAGGTGGCGTTGCATGGTAAGCTAATGGGCACCCTACACAAGCTTGAAATGGTTGTTTTGACTAAGGGAGCAAAAGTCAAGCAAGTACTATGGGATGTGATAATGCACATGTGATGCTGTGGGAGTGAACAAATTGCGAAGAGGCATGCTTGGGCTCATAAGTGAGCATGTGAAGGTGTGAAAGTCGTGCAAAATTTTGGCAGAAAAGAGGTGCACCAAATTGGTGTTCCCATGGAACCTCCAAGCAAGGAGATAAAATTTGTTGATGAGGTCAAAGGCGTGCCAAATAAAAATAGTCTCTTTTGCTTTAAACTTGGTTAGTTATGGCGATCTCCCCATTTTGCACAAGCAAAAGGAGAGGTGGGGCCATGTCAATTTACGAAGTGAGGTTTACAAGGCGCCCAATGAGGGTTTGTGGTGCACTTGGGTGAGGGGATTTGAAAATTAGCCCGCTTAAATTAGGAGTTGATTTATTTTGCTTCACCTGCATGGAGTTCATATTGGTTTAGAATAATAATTCATGTGAAATTAAGGACACTCAAATTAGAGGTGCAAATTCAATTACCACACATGTCCACCCATGGAAGTGATGCCCAAGGAATTGAATAATTCCTAATTGGAAAGGTTTTATTCAAAGCAAGTGAGTCTTGTTTAAGAAGACCAATTGGTTAAGGAATTTTGGCTAAGGAAATCATATATTGGAATAAGAAAATGAGTGATATCCGAGCAATAAAGTTACCATTTGTGATGAGGTTTTTTCTAAGATTATAAATACCGATGGGTTATTAGGTTTTTTGAAGGTGTGTGAGATAAACAAAATTGACGAGAATAAAAGAGAAAAATTATATTGTAAGAGTTAGGGAGAGATAAAAACATTAATGAACTTGAGCTTAGGGATTAATATTTTTTCCAACTCATTGTACTTAATCAATATAGTGGAATTCTCTTTTGTTTGTGGAGTAGATATTAAAACTGAACCACATGAACTTTGTGTTCTTTGTTTTTCTTTGTACTTGTTTAATTTTGTGGCATGCATCCATTGTTGCAAGGGAGTAAAAATCCCTACATTGGCAACCCTTTAACGACGACAACTTCATCTGCCAACGCAATAAACGACTTTAATTGGACCCTAGATCTAGCAGAAAAGGAACAAAATCGAGGAAAAGGAAGAAAAAAGCCCTAATTAAGCTTCGAGACACAAGTACCGAAAAAAAATTCACCAATGGGAACATCTGTCGAATGCCTTAAAGGCATTACAAGAGAAAGCCCTAACAAGCCAATAACGAAAAGATGTGGGGTGGATGGATAACATTGATGATAAAAATTGCTCTTATCGCTCAAGGGGAATGAAAGCCTATAAAACAATGGGGAAGTATGATAAAGAAAAATAATACAATTTTATTCCCATGAATTGACATGTTTATAGAATTATAGGAGCATATAGTTTGCAGAATTTTCCGGTCGAAGTAGTTCTCAAGCATACATCGTCAAGAATGTTTGAAATGCGAAACTTGTCTACACTCAAAATTGCATTTTGCAATTTGTAACACTAAGTAGATGATATTTTACAATCCCCAGTTTCAATCGTAACAGGAATACGTCTGGTGGTGAAAGTATACATAAATAGTAACGCTTCCATCACTTAGATTTGCGAGCATTTTTTAATATAATACTTTTCTTGTGATGACAAGGGCAAGGTGACAGAAATAATTTGAAATTCTCTAGCTTTCATTTTTGTGATATATGATATATGATACATGTTCCACATTCCTTCATTTTTCTTTCACGGGCGACTTCCTTCGTGTAGTATTGTTGTCTTTTTCCTTCTTGTGGATAAGTATCAATGCCCTTGTATAATTTGCAATTATTTGTCTGGTGAAAGATTATAGTTCATCGACGTCTCTGGTGCAAACTCTCTCTTACCTTCTCTGTTAGGTTCTTGTCAGTGAATACCAACCATCGACAAGAGCTTCGATACAGTTTCTTCAATGAGGGTAAAGGTCTAATACATCAAGATGAGTTGGAAGAGAGCCTTGCATTAGGGGAATTGGATAATTTGGAGTGAAATCATCACCAATGCATAATCGTAATTGCCATCATTATATTCCATATTCTGCATTAGTAATTAGTTAGTATTGTAGTAGAGCTAGGGCTGTCCACGGGTCGGATTTGGTAGGATTCGGGTCGGATTGGACCCGACCCGACCTTTCTCGGATTACCAAAATGTCCACCCGAGCCCGACCGAAACACTCGTCGGGCTCCGACCGAAATACATCCGGATTGAATTTGTCGGGTTCGGTCGGGTTTGAAACTAGCAGCAAACAAACAGATCGAAGAAGAGAGAGAGAGATGAGATAAGAACTGAACAGAAATCGTTCACTGATTACATAAGAACCAGAAAATTGTTCACTGATTACATAATACAACTTGGTTTCTTCTGATTCCTTGAAAACAAGATCACGAACCAAAGATTTTCCCATGGCTTCCTCAACAGATAATCCTTTCAACTCTGAAACCTTAGCATATTCCAACAGAGAGGGAGAGTGAGAGAGATGGACCGGAGAGAGAGAGAGATCGATGAATAGAGAGAGAGAGAGAGAGAGAGAGGAGAGACGTACCACGGTGGCCGGTGGGTCGATCGGCAGAAGGAGGAGTGGCGGTGGACTGGTGGTGGTGGCCGGTGTGGACTCTGGGGGCTGTGGGGTAGAGAGAGAAAATGAGGAGCGGAAGAGGAGAGTAACTGAGTACACTATAATAGATTTAGGGCTTTTTTTTCTTTTTATACATGATTTCTCGGTCGGGTCGGGTCACCCGAGGAATTATACGGTGCACCCGACACCCGACCGACATATCACGAAATCCGACTAAACAGGCCCGAACCCGACCCGACAGAGTAATCAGATCCGTCCGTTGCATGTATTTTCGGGTCGGGTCGGGTGGTCGGGTGGGTCGGATTGGTGGACAGCGCTAAGTAGAACTACTGTAATTGTCCCAAATTTCACTTTAGATTTGCTTAATTTCACCATGCAAATCCAACCAAAACAATACAAAACTATAAGTGGATAAAACATAAGTATTTCTATTATTATCCATAATTCTTATGTCAATTTGGCTATCTAATATGAAAATTATTGATCAATTAATACATTGATCAATAATGAACCAACGCGCGCAACGTAATGTTTTTTTTGGAATTAACATTTTTCAGTTTCGGTTCAGTTATCTACTGAATTAAAATTAAACCAAATGTTGTTAATGAAGTGTGTTCTTCTCTTGTTGTGGATTGCATAACAATAAATCAAAGGCTTCAATTAATGGCTATTAAAAAGGCTTATTTGAGAACCTGAAAGAACAAGTAGTTGATCTTATATGTTTACTCTCACTTAAATTTCATTACTGCATATAATAAAATAGTTAACTTTAATCTTTGGACAAGTAAAACTATCAAGGCTTAATTTATACACATAAGATAAATCTTTCCATACTTTAAAAAAAAAAAAGTGTTTGAAATTTCATGACAACTAATTTTTCCACTGCCATTGGGTTTAGTTGTTGGGGTGGTACTAAATGGTACTCCCCCCGTCCCATTTTCATTGTTCATTATTCCTTTTTCACTTTTTTGTCTCTTGCTTATATCTTTCAATCTATAATATTTTTCATGATTTTGACATCTTTGTATTATAGAACAAATTGAAATCTATCAAATAAGATCCATATTGCATATTTTTGGAGATTCACATTGAAAGATATAAGCGATTGAAAACTGCACGAATATCAAAAAAGGACAATGAATTTCGGACGGAGGGAGTATAAAACTTGCTTAAACAATAGAGAAAGTTAAACGATTAAAAATTTGGTCAAATCTCATTTTCTTGTGAAAAATAGTGTTGTAAATATAAATGTCACAGAACCCCACATGAAAACTTTTAAAGGACGGAGATCTCACTTGTGTTTATATGAAGATTTGAATTACATATATATTAGAACGCACTTTGGTTAGCACCTACTCTAGGTAAGATTAAACATTTTATTTACAAATGTTTTCACAATATTGTACCAGTATAAGAGGTGTTGTTTCACAAACAGGTGGTTGCCGATCCACTATGTAGAGCCGTATGTGAGCAAATGATCTCTATGAAAAGAATAAAAGTGATATGTTTGAATAGAGTTGATCCGAGTCAGTTTGGCTATCTACTATGAGTATTATTAAACATTTTATTAGGAAATATTTTCACAATATTGTACCAGCATAAGAGGTGTTGTTTCGCAAACAGGTGGTTGCCGATCCACTATGTAGAGCCATATGCGAGCAAATGATCTCTATGAAAAGAATAAAAATGATACGTGTGAATAGAGTTGATCCGAGTCAGTTTAGCTATCTAATATGAGTATCATTTTCCAATCAATATAATGAGCAACAAAAAACTAACCCGGCGCGCTTTGCGCGCCGGCATCTAACTAGTATCACCTAAAGGACAAGATCCTGCTCTACAAGAAGAAATAAAGAAGTTCATGCCAAAGGATTCATAGGGAATGCAAGTGATAGAATTAGTCATTAGGCTTCAAAGGCAAAAGTTCGTTTATACCAGAGAGTACAATCTGTTGTTCTTGTTGAAAGTAAGTATAGCCTAGTAGGCAATTTTACCTTGTGATCTTGTGTTTCTTGACTATATAGTTTACATCCATAAATATCTTTTTGTCCTTTTGGGAAAGCTCTGGTTGAGCAATATTTACCCTAGACTCTAACCCTTGTATGACTTTCTAGATGCTTGCACTTTGCTTATTTTTATTAGTCGTGTCTCTTGATTTGATTCAGTAAGTCTAAATTTATATGTGCTGATAAACCGTCCAGTGGATCAAAAAATTGACGTACTGTCCATCCTACAATCTGTCTGTGTCACTCTCCTCATTTGCCTCTATATGATGAACATTTGTAAACATCAATTATCCTCTCAACTCTTGTGGGCACGCGCCCCGGAAAATTTTATGAAAAATTTGGGTGCGGCCCTTTTATTTAGAAAAGTGCGGCGAAACGCTTCGATTCAGAGTAGCCACTCGGGTTTTAGCGGTGAAATACCCAAGGAACCGAACTTGAAACGCTTGCTACGTTCTTGATTTGAAAAGACTTGTAGACTGGTCCATCGTCACCTTTGATATCTGAGGTTTAGGAGCCAGGTTACTAGAAGGGAAGGGTTTTATGGCACCCCTCTCGCCCAATCCGGAGATCGGTCTCTACTCGGCCATTTTGTAAAATATTTGCATTTTTGTCTCATTAATCATTCTTTTTAGCCGTTAGGGCGGGGGAGCAGTTAAAGGGGATTAAAACTGTGTCAAATTGCATTTATGTGACAAAATATTATGGATGATTGATTGGAGCAATGAATATAGAAACAGATTGAGAACAAGCACCTGTGAGCATTTTAGATAAATTGGAGTACACTGATCCAGTGTGACTTACGCAAGAGGACACCTATATGCAGTGGCCACGCCACTGCATACAAAAGTTATTTGCGTACACCACACCTGGAATGGCATGCGCCGGTAGATCTAAGCCCACAACTTCTTATTCTCAACCCTCTAGGCTCTGGAAAGGACCGGTGCACACTCAGGACAAACCACGCAGTTATATATAGCAGCAAATATGTACAGATTACAGACAACAGGAACGACTTTAAGCCATAAAAGCAACAGAGCACCCCATACACAGTGTGGGGGAATAACAAGAGGCCAAGACTAAGCTACCATGCAAGGGCCAACCACTGGACCTTGACATAATTGTCGTACGCTAGTCAACTGAGACCGTACGCCAGTTACATCTCTTGCCCAGTACTTGGCTTTACGTCATCTGAGTTCTGGAATATGACCAGAAAGATCCTAGAGGCCTACTAAAGCAAAAGGAAATAAATAAACAACTACACAATCCTAAAATACAGAAAGTAGTAAACCGGTTATTAGCGTGCAAAGAGGTGTCAATATGAAAATAAAAGCATAAAAGGGATGATCAATGATCCCCACACCAATTTTGCACGTACTGCCATGACTGGTGTATGACCTTTTACTACTGGCGTGCGCCACTGACCACCACAAACGATCCTTGAAAACCTGCTAGCTTTAGGGTCAGGACTGGTATTGATTACTAGCTTTGACCCTGCTAGCACCCCTCAGGGGTCAGAATAGAGAGCTATGCAAAGGTGGTATACCTTTGACCTTGGAAGGTTTGAGCCTTGAGCTTGAGGGATGAAGGTTGGATGATGAGAGAATGGCTGTAAATGATGTGTGAGAGAGGGCCCTTTACTTTCTCTTTCAATGGAATGAATGAGAAGAGAGAACAAAGAACAAAGAGAAGGAGGGAACTTGGACTCTTTATGGTGGTTAACCTCTTGCATATGAATGCAAGGGGGGTATTTATAATCAAAGAGGGACTGAGAGAGGGGTGTAACCAGTTGAGTTTGTGGCTAGTTGGATTAAGGAGAGGAGTCTCCATGCATTAAATGCATGGGACTTGCATGAAAGGGCATGTAGGAGGGAGGGGAATATCCCCAGCCTGATTGTAATCATCAGGAGACTGTTCACTGTACTGGGGTGGCCGCAAAGTCTCAAGCACGTGGTTGAATAATGATGATTTGACCGGCTTTGACTGGCGTACGCCGCCATTGTACCTGCGTGCGCTAGTGGTAACTGAGTCAACGGTCGATGACCGACATGTGGCAGTGTACCAGCGCATGCCAGCACAATACTAGCGTAAGCAAGTAAGGTGTTGCTGAGGCTGTTTGGTTCTGGCTTGAAGGATTTGAAATGGAGTTTGAAAGGGTTTGAATGAGATTCGGAACACTCAAAACTCAAACACACCAATAACCTCGGGGCGTTATTGACCTTATTCATCATTGGGGAATCAAAAGACCGTAAATAATCTAATCTGGACAGTCCAGAATAGGGTGTCTACAACTCTCTCTCCTTGCTTTCCTTAGACTTGCAGTGCAAACTTGAGTTTTTAGACTTTTTTGGCTAAAACTTTGAATTGGACATTTGCTTGAAACTTGTTTTGACCCCTATGGCCAATCGTTGAAGTGGAGAAAGGTTTATTTGATTTTCTTCTCAATTCTCTTGATACTTATATTTATGGACACATTAATTTTTGAATTTGATGACTTTGCAGACACTATAGTTCAATTTTCTAAATGTGGTGGACTTAGTTAAGCCAATTTCGTTCGCATGGGCTTTTACTTCTCTTTCCTCTATTTAGGACATGCTGCTCTCTGTTTAGAAAATTGAAAATTGTTGGTAAGAGTAGACTATTCTTGTAGACTTTCTTCTATGTTACTTTGCTTTATTGTAATGCACATGTTAAACCTACTAGGATATTCTTTTGATGTTCTGGCATGTGGTATGGCCATTTCCCTTTGATTTTGGTATAAATCTCAATGGATATTTGCTTTCTTTATGCACGTCGGAAGTATCATATTCCATTATTGCCCGAGTACTCCACTGGTTCTTTGTTACTTTTTACCAATGGTAGATATACGTAGAGCATCCAAAATTGTTTGACCTTATTAAAGTTTTCAGACGGTTCAAGGGGCAAGTCTTCTTTCAGGTATCTATGATGCTTTAGGCAATTAGTCTGCTGCTTTTACTGTGTTTCATCTTGCGTGCCGTTTCATGTGTATCTTTTGCAGCTTATGTACAGTATTATGTATTATTGCTTCGCAGAGATAACCCACTCGATCACATTTAAAATGCTTCAGTCGGCGTAGGGTCTATGACCAAATGCTCGAATTGTGCGAAACTGCTGAGGCCAAAACATTTAGACCGTTGCACAAGAAGAAGAAATATGTGGGCCATAAATTTGATGATGTGAAGCAGAAGATTGAGCATCACCCTCTTGAGACTCAGAAGTAAAAGGAATTGGGTGTGGATAAATTAGCGGTACCCTCGAGTTTAACGGGCCAAATCAGCTGTGGAACGAGAGATTTCTTTTGGAGAGACTTGATTCCCCAGAAGTTGAACACCCTTCAGATCACAGCAGAAGAACTGTCGATTTTTACAGTTAAGGAACAGTTGGAAAAAGTTTCTTTTTGCTAAGCCACAGTTGGAAGAAGTTGAGGAAATGATCGTGCAGCTGGCAGAGGTCATCGGTCAACTGACAAGGAAAATCGAAGTAGTTCCGTTGCAGATGGATGGTAAGGCTCTTTTGCCTGAGATGGAGGCAGCAGCCACAATTTCCATAGGAGAGAGTGTTGGAAAGGGTCTGAGGTTGCAGTTGGATGTTAAGAAAATCCAGTGTGTATTGTTGAAGCAAAAAGATAAAAAGAAAAGCAAAGGGAAGCTCTGATTAGCCAGGAGCAGAACGAGCATTATACGGAAGAACTTCGTCTGCAATGCAGGAAGGAGTATATCCCAAGACAGAGGAAGGAAGGGTTCTCTTTGCATAACCGGTATTTCTCCTTGAAGATACTGATTAAACACATATTCCCTACATTCTACCCCTTGTCTCACTAGAAGCCTGCCTTGATTAGATATCGGCAGGTCTGAATTTTGTTATTTTTACCTTAAACCGACATGGTCCTGAAAGTGATGTACAGTGTCCATCCTAGATTACGATATTGTTGCTCTCATTTTTATTGATCCCAAAATTTATCCAGAAGTTGATTTGCTCTCCTTAGACTGGCAATGCCAAGTTGAGTTTCATCCTCCCTAGCTAAAACTTTGGCTTGAACCATTGCTCGTAAAAAAAACTTTGCCTTGAACCATTGTGGATCCTGATGTAGTCACATAAAATTCCCTAATGGATGGATATTGTTAGCAAGGCTAAATGGATGAAGCAATGTAACTGTTCAACACCATGTTGGACAGGGCCCTCATCCTGATCTGTATATGTTAGTTAGTTGGACTTTTCTGGCTCAATACATACTATTGGTGTCTGTATCTATCTTCGTTTCATTTGGGTTTGGTGGGAGGTCGTTTTAATCTTTAGATGCTCCACCCACAGATTGAAGATTCCTTATTGTTTGTGATGCTATGCAAGTTATTCGTTGGAGAAAAAGGGTATAATCATCTCTTGAGCATTTTTGCATTAGTCTTTTATGCTTGATCTTTAGTAAGGCTATTTCGTTGTCCAAGGCATTGGTTGGGTAGAGCAGTTTTTTTGTCTAAGATATTTTTCGAAGAGATGGTCCGGCCCGCTTGGCGCGCCAGAGGCGCCTGGGCACTGCTCCGTGCTCTATTCGTGTGTGAGCCCAAAAATATCCTCCCATGTCGCACGCCCAGGGCCTATTGATGGTGCCAGGGTGCTGCTTTGCTTAGCCCCTCGGTGGATTTGTCCAGTGTACTTTGGGGGAGTATATAAGCGTACTTTTTGTGGAGTCGTTGATCAAGATCTGGTCACCTCTGTAAGCCTCTGGTTCGGTTACTAGGTTCTTCTAGCTCTTCGCTGACCTGCACAGGGAAGGCTCGCCTAAAGGTCAATCTGGTCGTCTTACAGAATGACCCTCCGACGAGCAAGTCAGAAAGTACAGGAGGAGAAGGAAAGTCAAGAGGAGAAGGAATAATAAATCTGGAAGATTTCTTGTTGATTTCCCTTTGAGAGATGTTGGATCAAGCTGTTAAGGTAGAATAAAAGTCAAGACGAGGTTTGCATCTGGTACGATCGGAGAGCATTTCACTGTACTCTCCAGTTTTTCTTGGCATCCTCTTTCCTGCCTCTGTTACTGCATGTTGGTAAAAAAAAATTGTTTGAAATCGTTGGTAGTTTCTGCATGGACACTTCTTTGTCAAAAAATGAAAAAGTGAAGGCACGCCTCATCTTTTGAGTCAAGCTTCATGAACCTATCATTGCTTGTAACATGGATCAACAAGAAAAATAAAGTGAATCCATTATTTGAATTTGCACTAGTTGTGTTTCCGGATTATAGTAAATGTAATCTCAAATCTCCTTA
>BPLS01021974.1:0-16012 GCA_019656275.1 Rhododendron kiyosumense | reverse complement strand
GGGGGGGGGGGGGGGGGATGTGGTGTTGATTGAATTAGGAAAATTTCTCTCTTGAGGCTTACGCCTCACCAATTGGGGCGTAAAAGGCGACTGAGGCGTAGGCCTCGGTGAGCCAAGGAAATTAGGCGACTCTCTTAAACATGCTCAACAAAAAGGATATCAGATAGAAACCGTAAGAACCGCAACCATTGTCCTTTGCTAGCATTTGGTGAGTAGATATAATACATCGATGACATTGTTAGGAGTTCTGCACACAAATGTTAGTAACTCAAATGTTCTTAATTGTGGCACCGGATAGCTTGTCTCATAAATATTTACTACATTCTCTACTACTCATGTGTATCATAGATTAATGCTGATCAAACAAATTGGTTTTCTTCATTTTTGCTATGCACTCAAGTTTTTTCTTTTAGTTCTCAAAAGATAAATAAGTGGTCGTTCTCTCTTAGAGCTCTCAATTCTTCCACCTGAGAGCCATTTGCCACGAGAATTGTGCATCCTCTTTTGCCAAACTTCTTTTCTGCGTAAAAAACAAGGTAAAGTTGTTTAGTGTTTTTGTTCCTCCACCTTCTAATACTTGATCACTTTAACCAATTACTATATGGATACTACTTGTTCTCAAGTTAAACACAAAATCAGATTAGTATTTTTTGCTATCAGTTCAATGAGTATATTTCACATAAGAGTTGCTTACCTGCTAAACTCAGAAGGTCTTCCACTGAGTCAGGAAGATGGATAAGTTTTCCCATTTTACCACCATCATTTGTTTTATCATCCGGGCGATGCCCGTGTATTATGACCCTCACGGGAAGTATGTCTGTTGTTGGCGAAGACGTTGGTGATGTTCCTGCAAAATAATCGCATGAGTTTTTCCACATGAAATTGGCAAGTTACTTTAACTTTTACAGAATCTGTATCTCCAACTTGACTAATCCTTGTGGCGTTGACTTAAAACTGTGCATGGCTGTTAAACATAGATTTATTCGGAAGTTAACGAAAACTTGAATCTCTCCATACCATTTAAAACATATTGCAAGCATACAAACATATTGCAGACAGGAAGGAAGTTTTGTACAGTCAGGCTTGAGCTTACTAACCTTCTATATTTTCCTCTCCACTATTATTTGGTGCTTCATGATACTGTGCCCCCTCAATTGGTGCTATATTCTGCAGCAAAAAACCATTACAAATGTCACTAGTTGTGGTTATAACTAGGAATGTCAATGCTTGGATCTCAGTCAAAGGGGCAGGTTTATGCTATTGCGAATCGAAACTACTTGAAGTTAAATGATCCCTTGGATTTCTTGGTTCATCCCTTAAAACAAAAGTTTAACCAACATCGAGAAAAGATGTGGTAATTAAGGGATCAAATCTGATCTTTCTGCAATTTTGTTTTGCAAACTTCATTCGTTGTACTTTTGGGAAAGCTGTGGTTATACGGTACTTTTGGCTTACACATGATTTTTTAGTTTTGGGAAAGCTGTTAGTTACCATTGAAATCATGCATGATTTGGTTGTTAACAAAGAGAGAAAGCTTGCTCTTTTAGTCATGTTTAGCAATCTTTTGGCTAACAATGAAAGGAAAAAATTAGCCCAGGTGTTAAATTTACTACGTAGGTAGACTTATTATTGTAGGTGACTGTCCCTAGTGGTTTAGAGGCAGTTCTGTTGCCACCAATTTCTTTGTTTGTAGTCTACTGTAGTGGTAAACAGCAAAAAGTGCCACTTTAGGGCCAACCTCTGCTGTCACAGCAGGCTCCTAGTGTCAGTTTGCCTTGGCACAGAGTCCTTGAGCCTGTTAGCTTGGTGTGCTTTTCGTAGTAGGTCATGTCTTAGATTTTGTAGTTTTGGTTCATTCTTGTATATTGTAATGAAATCTTTCGCCTTTGGGTGTTTTGAAATGAAATGAAATGCTTGACTGTTGATTAAAAAAACAACAAAAAGTGCAATCCATTGTGTTGAATTTGACTTAGGTGACCTTTAGGCTAGTATTTGGCTTGTTCAGCTCCATTATGATTTTTAATAACTTTGAGACAACAGAAGCTACTCCCTTGAAGTGCTATGCTCACTGTCACTGATAATCCTTTTTGAATTCTAAAACTATTGCAAAAATAGAAGATTCTCAGCTGAGCACTAGGTCTTTCTTACTAATCATTTTATGGTGTATCCAGAGCCAGCCCCACAAGTCCACAGGATTGTGCAACCCCCTACCAACTTGTATGTCTTTTTATTTTTTTTGCCTTAATAGTAAGTGGGCAACCAAGTTCGGGGTTAGGTTTGGGCAATCCAAACATCAGGACCAGCAATGGGTGTATCTTGATTCTTGAACTACAAGAATGTAACTTGATGGAATGAATGTGCACGTTTCTTTCTTTCTTTACTGCTTTCATTTAGTGTACACATCTTAGGTTATTCTCAAATATATGAAATTGCAGGCATTTTTGAGCTGTTGATAGTCACTTTAGTTGAAGGCATGGGTAGACTTACCCTCTGCTGTATTAGCGTATATATTTGCTCTGCAATTCTAGATTAGGACGACGAATTACCTCTGTATTGAAGTCATCTAACAACTCTGTTACGAAAGGTATTTCTTCAAGCATCTCTTTCCTTAAGCCCTTCAAGTACTGAAGCAAGGAACGTAGGAAGAGTCGGTCAGCGCAAAAATGTACATTTGCATACGAAGCTAACAAGTATTTGTGCTCCTTCTATGCACGTGGATAAAATAAATAAATAAATCAATCAACTTTATTTTTTCTATTTTCTCATATTTCAACCGGGCACAACGCTGATAATAAATTAGTTTGCAATTGTGAAAAATGCAGTATACACACAGAAAACAAACCAAAAGTCAAATGTGTGATTTTATAATAAAAAACACAACTCCCCACTTTCCAAAATCTCACTCTAAATCTCTCACCCCTCTCTCTCTCAATTTCTAAAAATCAAAATAAAAAATCAAAATTTTGAGAATTTGGGGTTTGGAGCAAGGTTTGGATATTGTACTACGTATCGGTATTGTCCAAATTCAGTATCCTACACCTCTAAATTCGTTTCGGTTCAAGTACAGGTTAGTACCAGCGATATGGGTCAGTACGAGACGGTACTGGCCATTACCAGAGAGTACCTGACCAGTTTTATTTTATTTTCCTTCCAGTACTAGACAATTTCAATCCTTTTTTTTTGGCGGGGGGGCGGGAATAACACTACTAGCAATAAATCTGAAACGGTACCAGTAGCTCACCGGTATGCAGGAAAATCAGTACTCCAGCCAAAGGTTTGGGAGGTATAAACACGTTTGTATAGAGTAGTTGATGAGCTTATCCATAATAGCATTTGTATAGAGTAGCACGAGTCAGTCAAATATGGTTCCTCGACCCCCATCAAATTCAAGTAAACCATTCTCCATAGAATGGCCCGAAAATTTTCTTTTAATGACAAGTACGTGTATTATTTCTTGAGTATTTTGGGAACCATATGGACAGCATTCTGGGAGAAGTCATAGACTTTCATTTTAATAACAAACTTCTGGGATATGTCATCATCACATTTATAGCTTATGGTAGGAGATATAGGTTTCGAAAAACTGTAAATGCTGTCAAAAGATTCCAAACCTGTATAAAGTTGGAGATAATTTTCTTCCCATCTGCGTTATGTTGCTGTACCATTTGCTTGAAATGTTGATGGCTTATCCGGATCACCTGAGAAAGCCGCTTTGTTCTCACTATAAAAGGCTGTGGGATATTGAGAATCACGCCTATTTCTCCTGCCATTTCCGCAGCCCCTAATTTTGACAAGAACTGAAAATCCAGTTTAAATGGTTAAGAATGTAGGAAAATTGGAGGCTCTTTGTTTAGTGATCTGATCTGTGCTTTCGAATAACTTCAGAATTCTTTTAGCACAATTCATAGGTTCTACCTTGGAGACTAGCAACACGAATATTACCTTATGCATCACTTAGTTGAGGCAATATGTTATGCTTGTAGTGAAGTCTACTTACTTCCGAATTTATGATTCTTTTTACACTGTTCACTTTCTCTAGTTCATCTCATAACTTTTTAGTTTTAAGCACTATCTAATCATTCAGATTGAAGTTCTTGTTTTTTCGTTTTTTCTAAACCTGGTTTACTTATGTTCTTATGCAGGTTGTTTTTCGACCTGATAAAGACAAGAAGACATTTTATTTTGGCCATATAATCTTGAAGTCATTTACCACCTCGGTGCGTCATGTCATCTATACAGAAGGATTAGTCACAAGCCTGTTATATTTAAGATTTAGTAGCATTTATTTCCGTAGATAGCCACCTCTATTTTTTAGGCTTGTTTTCAAACAGGTCTGGTATGATCGTCTTGCGATTTCCTTATTCGTTTGCAATAGCCAACGTGTGTTCTTTCGCAAGAGTAGTATTTATCCTACTAGACTGAAGCGTTGATTTTCCACTCAGTGATTCATTGCAGAAGTTCATTAACTAAGTTCTTATACTTGGTCAATTGTGCATCTTCCATTATTGTTTTCGTGTTCTAAAACTTGTGCATTTGAATAAGCAGAAACTTGTCAAATAGACCTTCATTTTGTTGGAAAAAGGAAAAGCATACATGTTCCATTCCATTTTTGTTCATTAGGACTTGGTGATTTGTTGCCCAAGTTCATTAACTAAGTTCTTAGACTTGGTTAATTATGCATCTTCCATTATAATTTCCGTGTCTTTTTTAACACGCTTGCACTCAGAAAAATGGAAACTTTATCAAATAGGTCTCTATTACACTGGGAAAAGGAAGCATACCTGCTCCGTTCCATTTTTGTATATAAGCACATCCTGCATTCAAGACGACTGTTAGATTTGCATCTCCTATTACTCATGATTACATGTGAAAGGAGAAGTACTATAGTACTATACCACTGCTCCGGATACCAGAACGTAGAAATCTGTTGGTATCTCATTCTGTAAAATAATATCGACTTTTGGTGGAAAAAACTCTGCTTTCATCTCAGACACCTGTGAGGAGAGAAGCCACAAGGTACTGCTTATACGATAATATGGAAGAGATTTCCAATACAAACCTATAAAGACAGAATAGCACCTTCTTTATTGGTTTCATTATGCTATTGTGTCAAATTGTGCTCGGCATGGTTACTCTAGCCTCCTATTCGTAATACCCACCATATTGAGTCATGTATCGTAAATAAGTGCTAGAGCAGCTGGAAATGGCTCTCTCCCCTTTTCCTGAAACTTATGTGGATTTGACTTCACTGCTTGACCCCTTTTTCGTAATAGTCGTTTATTGCAGGAGAGAGTTTTGGAAAAAGGATCCTTGATAAGTGCTGAAATAGTAATATTTTGGCCCTCCAAACTACATTCGTTAGTCATTTATCTATGTTACTTTATATTTATTTGTCCCTTTTTGTGTCTACAGGGTGATCGAGATCGTTGTCCATGATTTTGGATAAAAATAGGACTTTAATGAAAGTTCGGGGTTAAAGTGTAAAAGGCTTAAAGGAGAGTCATTGATTTGTGATTACTTAGAAGTCTCATGGACCTTTTCAAGTAAAGAATGCATTTAAGCCTTTTAAACTCTACTGGACAGAGGAGATTTTTCAGTTGAGTTCGGCTGGGAACAGGACGTGAAAATAGGGCTCTATCTTGACCATGGACAAAATTTCATCAGCAAGACTTCAGAGTCCATGGCCGGCTAACTCCATTCTCTAGGGGAAAGATGAAGCCTTGTACTAGGTAACTTTTTATTTGCATAGATTAGGGTTTTTATTCGAATCGGATTATATGTTCAAGAACTCATTCTAAGATATCAATGGAATAGTTTTAATTCTTTTTATCGGTTGAGTATTTGTATCCATGGTTTTCAAATATCGTTCATATAATGGTTTTCATTGTTCGCAATCTGGGTGATTGAGATGGGTTATGCTCGTGAGACGGACCGTGGCGTTAGGCGGCTAAACCGCGCTAGTGAGACGGTTCGTGCCGTGGGATAATCCATGCTGATTGGCGGATTGTAGACATTTACTTGGCCACTATCGATAGGGATTGCAAGCCCCGAGTGTTAACCTGATCTATGTGATACATGGTTATGTGGTTGGGGTAGATTCTAAACCCTAGACCTTTCCTCATCAGTTTTCAAACCTTTTAATTAATTGCTATAGTTTAATTAGCTTACTCAAAGCAATCCAAATCAATCCATCTTTTCCTTTCCTAATTAATTTGAAAGTTAATCGAATTTTTAGTAACTTAGCCAATCTGTCCCTGCGGATCAACACTCGATCTTGACCACTATTCTACGAAGTAGTAGTTAACTCCAAGATTTTATAAATATATTTTTGACACGGCACGACGCGGTCAATCCCTAAGGAACATTTTCTTGGCTAGAATGGAAACATACCTAATCAATGGTTTGCCCATATAGAAAGGAGGAGGCACATGGAAGTTGTGTTGCTTGGAACTTGGATTTGTGGAGGTCCTGGAGGGAAAAGGAACAGGAAGGGAAGGGATGGGAGAAATTTGGATATCGTTGACGACCTTTTCCCTTTCCTTGTTTTTTCCCTCCAAAAAATCCCTCTTTAAATCCAAGATCCAAATGCTGTGCAAGTGTGAGATGTGTGTCTCACTACCTTGTAGCTAGTATCAAAGTCCTATTATGCTTTGCATATGTAAGATGTCGATATCTTTATTGCTAATGCCATTTAGTTTTTTTTCCTGTTCTCGATCGTATAATTACAATGAGACTGGAACATGATACGTGATTTGAGGTGAGGGAGAGGGAGAGGGAACGCAAAAAATGTGATTACCAGCTGGGTGATGAGGTCGTCAGAAACTCCTTTGAAGAGATAGGTAGTTTCCACTGTTTCATGGAAAAGATGCTGAGCTATACTTGATCTAATCGCCTTGGGTAAGTCTTCAAGCACTTTTTCCTGTTGTAATTCTGCTGTCTTAAACTTGAGTTGCATATGAGCCAGCATTTGCTCTTTCAAAGCATATGGAAGCCGATTCTTGCTCGCGTATCGTAATATCTCATTGATGGCGTCCCTCTGTGAAGTCATCATTAGATAATAGTCTATTCTAGTACTCCCTCCACCCCTTTTTGTTGGTCCATTTTGGGAAACGCAACATTTTAAGGAGATACACTTTGTGAAGTGTAAATTTTCCACATTATCCTTCAACATTTCCAATCATTTAAGTGTTTTTGAGATGTGATATCCACAAAAGAAGGGCAAAATATTAATATCATCAAATTTTGATCATTCACTTTTCAAAGTGGACATTCTTTATGGGACATGCAAAAGTGAAAAAATTGTACGAAGCGGGACAGCACTTTGATCCCCCTCCAAAGAAAAAAAAAGACAAAATTTGCAACTTTAGTTTTGCGGCATTTCCATAGATTTGGGCATACAGGTTTCTAAAGGTTCTTACTATGCCAAAATAACATGTAGCAGACTTACGCTGCCCCCGCCCCCCACCCCCAAAAAAATAAAATAAAATAAAGAAAGATGTAGCAGTATGAACAAAGATTCAACCAGTTACTGGAAGATATCTGTACATTTATGGTTTAGTTGGAGATTTTGACTTCCTCTCATGACATTATAATAGCATTAAGGCTGTGTTTGGATCCTGTTTCATGGATGGATTTCTGTCGTGAAAACAAAAGAAAGGAACGCAACATTGGATATGGTTGAAAACTTATCTCGTACTTCTTGTTTTCGGTACACAAAGCACTCCTATAATCCAAGATCTAAATAGAACCAAGTACTAGGCTAGTAGGTTTTATCAAAATTCATAGAACTTGAGTATTCATATTGCAAAAACTTGAACTGGTCCTAACCATAGGAATTGGTCCAAATCAAAGATGGTTCTAGAGCTCTCAATGTTAGGAACATGGTATTGTTCAGCTCAGCATTTCCTTGAATGAAACTACAAAATGTCAGATGCCATTTGTGTAGTCTTTGACAAGTGAAAACCAGGACAGTAGAGGACTATTTAAGCCAAAAAATCTTGGGCAGAAAATTGAAGTATAGTAGACAATTGTTCAGTTGATTCAACCGCTAATTATTATTATTTTTTTGTTTCCGGTTGTTCACATTGGTCAAAGTTCATTTAGCCATAAGGCTCATATGTTCACGACAAGGGCTGTAGAAGAATTTACCATGGCAAAGGTTCTGACTGCGCTGTGGACAATGAGATTCGTCATATTTCCGATCAGATATGCTGTTAGGCCGATGTTGAATAACATGTAGAAGATATTGAAAACCTTCTCTCCTGTATTCTCTGCATGCAAGTCCCCGTATCCAACTGTCGTGAGGGTGACAATTGACCAATACATGGAATAGGTGTATCCCATCCAGATGTTTTTGTGTTCAAAATCAGGAACTTGAGCTCCAATCCATGTGTCATCAGATGTTTTATGATGGACGGCCATCCAATAATAGAAACAACCTGCCGAGTGTACTACGAATAGAGTCACCTGTGGAGAGTTTGAACAACAGGTTATGAAACAACCGACTCTGAATTCGATAGCGGGCACTTGAGAGTTGAGGTTTTAACAATTCACACTAGAAAAGTGGTAAACTTGAAGAGACAGTTTTGAGGAAACTAGTACTTACACATATTAGCTTGCAATATCTTGTCCAGAAGTAGCTGAAGCGCGTGTCTTTTTCTAACCTGGATAAAACAATTTCTAACTAGATGAAATATGTCGTCTGAAGCTCATGATGTATCATCTTTATGTAATGTTTTTGTTTGTTTGTTTGCGCATATTCATTTGTTATCTACTCTTCCATTGCATAATGTTTTTTTTTTTTTCCATTTAGCTTGTGTTGAGTAATTGGGTCATGGATTTATGGAGGGATTCGCAGGACCGCGTAATGTTAGCAATTCATGAGACTAATATTTTTCTGTCTTTTCCCTCAGCGAATCCGAGATACACCTTAACGTGGAACTGTGACAGGGTTACCGCAAAGTCTCAGGTCGTAGAACATGAATACCCAGTGTACATTGATCTTGCGTAACTTGTTTTCGGGAGTGAAATAGATTTTTCATTCGCATCCGTCTTGTAGACTTTGGAACTTGATTATTTCAGTTATCTTTCAGTTCTGGTATTCACAATTGAATCTATTAGTGTTACTGGTATTCCATTTTTAGTCGGGTTCTGCTACATAATTGTCAAGATACAAGAATGCACATGACATCAGATGGTATTAACTGCAGGTTTTTGGGTTTTTTGAATTCTACGCTCAAGGGAGAAGGTATACAGATGCTTTTCAATTTTTGGGCTCAATGTATGGACATGCTAATTTAGATAATATATAATAAAAGAAAAATGTACCTTGTGAAGAGTTCACTAACACGTCGGAGTCGCCATAGCCGGAGCAAGTTGAGGAAGCCAAACGCTTCACCTCTGTGCATTTTTCCGGTGAAGAGCAGGTATATGGCCTGGAATGGCAGAGTTGAGACTACGTCCATTGGGAACCATAGGTTTGTTACATACCTGAACAAGGAATCAAAAAGTTATTTCAGAATAGATAAAGCATGATTGATATGATGACAATAGAGACTTCAGAGGTCCTATGGTGGAAAAAAAATATAAGGAATCATTTTATCGTCGGGCGCCCTTTTGTCCTATAGGTTTGTTACCCATACACTTAGAGGCCGTGACCTAGCGCGATGGCAAGTGTTCAGTCTCAGTGGCTCGTGATTCTTTTCCACTAGAAATGCATGTTCCCTGTGAAAATACGCTCAAAACCACAGTGAGTTTAGTATGAGATTCCACCATTGCTATGGTTGGCACTGCATTTTGGGGGGCAAAGGATCCTTGACCTTCCAATGATTTGGCCCGTGTTCAGGTTAACGGAATTGGCCTCTCTAAATGACAAGACTTATATTCCGGATATAATCTGTATCATACCATAGTTTGAATCACCTTAGAGCAACTTCAACAGGCTAGGAAAATGAGGTCTGTGGGCTATTTTGGCTTGAAGAGCACAATTTTTGTATTTCCAACAGGTTAGCCAAATGGCTATAGGCTTGTTACCTATTTTTTGCATTTTGACTAGCTACATATAGTCAGTCATTGAAGGCTACGTAAATTTTGTTAACCAATTAGAAAGTGCCACATCATCAATTATCTCGCTGCACATATATTGATTTACTTTTTTTTTGTGTGTAATTTAACTTGGCAAAATACCTAGTAGTGTTGGAGTACACATACAAAAAATGATTAGATGAAAATTTGTACTTTTTGTGTACTTTTACTAGAGTAATTATTCAAAAGTTCGGGAGTACCGTCACATGGTACTCTGAATCACTTTACAATCATACTTTTTTGTGGGGTCCATATACTTAGTGGTGGATCCTACAGAAATGTGTGGTTGTAAAGTGATCAGGAATACACGTGACGGTACTCCCAACCTATTGTATAATTTCACATTTTAGTAAAATGATTTTACTGAGCTAAAACGACAATCAATATTGGAGATGCTCTCACACACCTTCTTTTGTTCCTAATAGTTTGGTACGCTCATGAAGGGATCATTTTTTTTGGCTAAAAAGTGGTTATTTCTTAAAATATTTTGGTAAAAGTAAAAAAAAATTACTTTTCTGATTCCTCTCGTCAAAACGAATCAATAACTCACAAAAATTAGGTGCAAAACTAATAAATGTGAAAAAAATTCAAATAAGGACAAAATTCTCAGATTTAAGTTAAGTTGAAGAGAAAGGGGCCTGAAAGAGCAGATAAAGAAGTAAGAAAATACCGCATTGCTATTTTCTCATGGTTATCTACAAGGAGATAGGTTGATTTATCCAAGTAAGCAACGAAGAAGGTCAGAACAATGTCGATCGCAAAGAAGGCATCCACAGCTAAATCAACCGGCAATAGTGACCCAGTTGCCACCTTCTTGAAGGCCAGCTCAAACGGAGATGACCATGCCGAGTACACCACCAGCAACACCAGATATGTTTGCCACCACCTGCATAAAACGTATTCATGTACATTTATGATTTCAATATACACATATTTGTGACGTTACAAATTTAGCGCTAGATACATACATTGCTCAATCCGAGCATACTAGCCAGTGCAACGTTGGAGCAAAGAAAAATGTTTGAATTGAAACTGCGTGATGGGTGTTCACTTAGTATGTCGGGCCTACACATTTTACTGAATTTGAGCCACTGGATGAGAATCTCGAGCATTCGTCTTGGTTTCAATTGGAATCCTAGCTAGAACTGCTCCCTTGGGGCAGAGTCTACATACCTAGCTATGTGGGATATTTGTTGTTTGGGTTTGAATGTCTCCGTTATGCATACCTAGCTATGTGGGATATTTGTTGTTCGGGTTTGAATGTCTCCGTTATGCTTGTAATTTTGCTCAATCTTGAGGACGTTTTCATTTATTTTTCTTTCTCAGAAATGTTATTAATCCAATATTAAACTGTACACTTTTAGGACTTATAAGCAATTCCGAATTCAAGGACTGTCCTCATGCAAACTCCTGTAGGTGAGGAGCAAACTCAGCACAGTCCTATTTTAGTTTATCTTTTTAGTTTAGTGTGGGATGAGTCGACTGCAGACTAGCAGAACATCCATGCTTTTGAAAATTTTGAAAAAAGGGAATTGATGTTTCCGATTAAGAACCTAGGAGTTGCTTCAATGGTCGGGCGGATGTTTAAACTTTGAGAGTACTTCTCAAGGTTTAGGATTCGCTTCCCTATCGGGTGAGTACCTAGCAGTGAGGGGTTGTGACGGATGTAGTCGCGCTAGTTCCTCCAAAGGTTTGAATTGCACAGTCGAATTTATATAGTGACTTGACTATAATACTGTTCCTCCATTAAAAATGAAAACGATATGCACTCGATGGATTTGTGGGTTCGGGTGAAATTTTTTGGCAGAAAAAGATTTCATTCATTTTGGATCTCAAACTGTGTACTTCCGGAAACCATTTCCATTAGATGAGTTTTCAAGCAACCTTGCTATGGACACTGAACGTCACACGGGACCCACTCCGGATTTCTCACGAATGATTTGAGCTGTTTAATAACTTTAAAAAAAAACCCGATTGGGCCCGTGAAAAATCAACTCAATCTGATATGTGTAAGTACTCGATCCAATCTTTCAATTTTTCATTCAAATTACAAGATCCACTCGGATTTTTTTGAAAAAATTATTGAACAGCTCAAATGTGTATAGGATTTTTGGTTTTCAAGAGCTAGTTGTCATTGCTATTAAGGCTTTGTGTCTTAACATGAACTTGACTAATCAGACCTTCACCACGAGCCAACCCTGGGCTTAAAAGTAAGTAATTTTCTGTCGAGTATAAGTCCTGTTTGGATGAGGTGGAAACCAAGGGGTTTTTGCCACCCCCCATTGTAGGTCCTACAAAGTGTTCATTGCAGTAATTTTAACCGTTCATCTTGTAGAGTCCGCAGAATAATGTATCTACAAAAAAATCAGCTTGATCGGACGTTAATAGCTGTATCAAAAATTGAATTTTGGTTTATAGAAGGGATGTCCTAATTCTGTCACTAGTTTTTAAGTTAAACTATTAATGACCGTCTATTTTAGAAACCAAAATTTACAGTAATTTTTAATATAGCTATTGATGCCCGATCAAGTTAATTTTTTGTGTGACTATATTACTTTGTGGACCCCACAAAATGAGCGATTTAAATTACTATAATAATCACACATTGAGACCAACAATGGATGGTGGAACCATGGTGTTTCCACCTCGTTCGAAAAAGAACTTAAATTGTTGTCCATCTCTTGAAGTGCCTTGCGTACTTACGAATAATGAACAAGCACTTATGATGTCAAAGTTTGTCAACAAATGCTCTTGAATTAGAGATGGTGTTGTGCAGCGGTGTGCGCAAAACCGTGTTGCGCACCTTCGAGCTGTCGGATCGTGCATGCGACGACTCGGATCTCATCTCGGCAATGAATAGCTCTCGATCGTTGACAGCTCGGATGCACGATCCGACGGCTTAAATGTGCGCAGCACGGTGCTATGCACCTCACTGCACAGTACCAACCCGATGTCCAATGCTGTTAGGGTTCTCCTTTGAAGTTTCCTTAAATCTTTTGTTTGGTATTTCTTTATTTTTCATAATTTTTTGTTTAGCTTTTTTTCGTAATTTTTTGTTTGGTAGTATTTTTTCCCTTCTTTAGTGAACTTTTTTTGCTTTTGATTATAATATTTAAAACATGAATCTAACAAAAATGCAAAAAAAATAAAAAAATAAAACATGAATCTAACAAAAATGCAGAAAAAGAAGAAAAAAAACCCAAAAATTTATAAAGAAAAAAAAAACTCATAGGCCCAGTGACAGATGTCGTTTTGCAAAATGGTTTAAGCTAGTAAAACCGATTTAAATTTGTTGGGTATAGGATAATTAACCATCATCAATAAAATGTGTGAATTTCACACCAATGTTTGATAAGGAAGAATCCTGAAACTCCACGTGACCGGTGAGAATTGCAGTGGCCATAAATTAACCATATCTTTAGTAATTATTCAGTGGTCTTGGTCCTTTTGGGGCACCTAATAATTTTCCTACTTTAATTTACTAATATATGGCCTAAAAGTCTTGGGCTGTGCACCGTCCATTTGGTTTAGGTAAGAATCAGACCCATAGGCCATACGTACATCCATTGTTTCTGGAGTATTACGTGGCATTATCTACGTTGTACTCGACAGTACTTTCAATCATTACGTAGCGACAAATCATGCGGTAGAAACATTATCGATCATTCTTTTTTTTTTTTTTGGTGGTTAGGAGATCGACAAAGAGTAACCCTTATTGTGTTATGGTAATTTTTTTATTTGTGGAAAGTACTAAATGGCAATACCACATGCATAGTACTTCGGGATTACCCAATACTTTACGGGAGTAGTACAAGCCTTGTTCCTTTTTCAAAAAGCCAATTTATAGTGGTTCGTTAAATGTTTGATACTATGATTTTTGGACATGAAAAAAAAGTTATTGAGAATAAATTTTAAGCTTGAGATTTAATTAATGAATAGCTCTGAAAAAATAAATCCCTCAAAGTAAGAAAAACAAAAACTAACGATTTTTAGTTTTTTGACCGTTCATTAAACTAACTAGAGAACCAAGTAAATGGCTCTCTCGAAAGAAGAAAAAAAAAAACAACAACCGAGAGAACCAAGTATATTCTGATTGGGCCCGCAGTGCCTCGTGGATTTGATTATGTAATGCCACCTCTTATGACCGTTCTAAAAATAGACTTGCGGGTGCAATATCGAATATCATAAAAGACTTGAAACCCTCCCTAACACCAATTAATCTTAGAAAAAATGGTGAAAAAGTGGTCCGAAGTTAATATTCCACATGCAATTAATGACAACGAAAAGTACAAATACAAATGGTAATACAAACTATTAAAGCTATACAAAAACCACAGTTTGTAATAATATGCATTAACCTTTTTAAAATAAAATGCAAACTCTGGCTGGCAGCCTGCAGATCACAATGGACCCACCTAACACCAAGAATGCACCAATCTGGGAGCAGCGCTACAGCCACCGCATGCCGTGTGGGGCCCACTTCGGGCCTCGCACGGATAATCCGAGCCGTTCAATAATTTAAAAAAGAAAATCGAGTGGGTATCGTAAAACATCTGCTCAATCCAATATGTGTAGATGCTCAAATCAAGCTTCTCATCTTTGGAAAATCGGAAAAAATAGAAAGATTGGTTTTCTGGTGAACAAAAAGTTGAGAAGTTTGATCCGAGTACCAACACATATCAGATTGAGCTGATGTTCCGCAATGCCCACTCGGTTTTTTTAAAAAAATTATTGAACGTACGGCTCGGAACATCCATGTGGGGCCCACGAACATCCGTGCACGGCCCAAAGTGGACCCCACACGGCGTGCAGTGGCTGTATACTTTTTGCACCAATCTGCCCCCAAAAAATTATTACTTGCTCTTTGAGTACCGCCACGTAGTATTTTAAGTGGCTTTACCATCACACATTCATGTGAGGTCTTTATATACTTTAGTCCTGAACCCCACATGAATGTGTGGTGATAAAGACCCTAAAGTAGCTGCACCCTATGGCGGTGCTCTAGGAGCGCATAATAATCATGCAAGAGCCGCGCCATTTTCAGCACCAGACTTTCCATTTGTCATTAATTGGTTCTAGCTAGTAACTTACTCCAGTTATTTACCTTAAACTGCTGAATTATATATCGTTTTAATAGGACAAACTTTGAAATATAACTCATGCTTCAAATTTGTAAAAAGAGATCAAATATGCCTTACAAATATATACATATATACATAGTCCCATCCATATCACTAATAATTAATAACCTTATTAGTCGATGAAATCGTAAAACTTTTTTTATGGAGATAAGCAGAAGAAAATCGGGACGAAAATAAAGGGATGAAGTAAGGGAGCAATAACCTCTTGTGATTAAACAAAATAGAAAGAATTTGCTGTATAAAAATGATAAGATAGTGTTTAAAGGATTTTTACTGGAAAAGCGTTCAAGTTTTTTATATTCGTTTACTGCTGCTCGAGATATTAACAGTTAATACTCAGACCAGTGATTTGGTCATATGACGGTTGAGTCGGAAAGCACTCGCCAATAAATAGCTAGGTACATAATTAACGACATCGGAGGTCCAAAATTTCGTTATGCAGAATATTTGTGTATGCGTCGGGGAGAAGAATATTTCGGGAAGGGAAGGAACAGGTACGTACCGGTATCTACGATCGTATGGGGCAATGATATATGTCCTGAGGTGGAGAGAATTAGCATCATCCACAATGGTCCCGAAAGCCGGCAAAAGACTGCTGGAAACAGTTGCTAAGTTGTCTATATCATCACTTGATCTCCTTCTGTACAACAAAGGCGGCACAGGCCGTGACCTATTTTCCGATGCCAAGGAAGTTGAGGCTGACCTTCTTTCCGTCGACATCTTTGGCCTCACCAGTTGATTGAGAGAGAGAGAGAGAGAGAGAGAGAGAGAGAGAGGTGTTTTCTCAA
>BPLS01021973.1:0-10072 GCA_019656275.1 Rhododendron kiyosumense | reverse complement strand
TTCTATAAAAATCTTTTTATCCTCATAACTATTTAACAAATTAGTCCCGATTATTAATTATGATCATTTAACACCCAATAAGCATAAAAAAGGAAGCTACCAACATAAGCATTTTAAGATACCATTGATCACATCTCTTTCTATAACAAGCTTGTTATCCAACATAAGCATTTAAAGATATCATTTAACACTCAATAACCGTAGGGAAAATAATTAACAACATCTATACACATGGCCGTGTTGACATCTCTTTCTATAAAAATCTAACATTATCCATCATTTTCCTTAGCCATTTTAATACAAATGAAAATTTTGTCATTCTATTTGGGAAATTTTTTTTTTATCAATAATAGAAAATAGAATGGGCGTTTGAGTTTTCTTACCACCATAGCAAGTTTTAATTCCTTTCAACAAAAAAGAGCCCTACCTACGCACATCTCAAACGTAACATCTAATAACTTAGAGTCTTATGATGATCGATCCGAGCCGTATGTCCTAACATCTAAATCATTCATACAAAACATAGGTTGATTAGATTTTGATTATTTTATGCATGAATATTTTCACTTAAGACCTACAAATGAACCGTTTGGACTGTCAAAATAGGGTGTGAGATTCCACAAGATTGAGGGGTTTGTTGAGAGGAGCGTTTGGAAGATATTATGTGGAATAATTAACTTCTTACCAATATAATTAAGATATTATTAGCAATAAGGCATTAATGAAAAGGAAAAAAAAAAACCTTTTGATTGCATTCATTTTCCGTAGTCCCTTGCTTTTATTGTTGCCTTCTAAAAGCTATATAAGAGGACATCATCTCTATAGACAGCCACAGACAGAGAATAGTTTAATTTTCAAGGTGAATTGGGAATAGCTAGCAATGGATTTTTCATGCAGTAGGTCTTCTTCCTTGATGGTTTCTCTTTTGCTAGTGCTTTTACTCAATGGCTCGTCATCTCAACCAAGTGATTTGGTTACAACAATCTGCCCCAGAACTATCAACAATATTTTGTGCCAACAGATTTTCAAATCCGACCCTCGTTCAGCAACTGCAGATGTTAAAGGCCTCGCACAGATCGCAATCGATGCAGGTGAAGCCTCGGCTAACCAGACCCTCAATACTCTTGGCTCTCTCTTTAATAGCACGCCCGCAAGCCCTCTAAAAGATGTATATCAAACGTGCGTAAGAAACTATGAGACAGCCATTTCCAAGTTCGAGACAGCAAAGAATCTTCTGTCGTCCCCCAATTATAAATCTGCATCCGGTCCTGCTTCAGATGCAACAACTAATATCTTGAGTTGTGACACTAGTTTCATATTATTGCCAGACCCGTACGGGGATTTAGTACCTTCTTTTATACATTTTACTAGAAAGTCCTCCGACCTTGCCCGAATCATTGAAATTATTTTAGTGGATTTTCTCGTGTAAGCGTGTTTTGAGTCGTTATTATCGGCATGTAGACCCTCTTTGCTGTTGCAATGAATAATAAAATCTAAAAGATGATCGTGCAATAAACCTAATTGTTCAACGACTACTCCGTACTTTATGTGTGCTCTGCCCACTAACATTGCTTGTGTAAACCAAAGAAAGAAAGAAAGGTTCATCGATGGGTTGGGCTTACCGATAAGGCCCAGTCCTCTCCAAAGTCCAAACCTCAAAACTGCTGTATTTGAAAAGAAAATGGCTTATTTACTTTTTGATCCCCAAAATATTAAGCAAGTATCATTTTGGTCCCTAGGATACCAATTGCAGACATTTAGTCCAAAAAGAGAACTAACAAATATAATTAAACTAAACCCTCTTAGCAAGGGCGGAGGAAAATGGAGACAAATAGGGTTAGCTGACTCCACTGCCATCCAGTTTTTCAACGAGGGTATTTATACTTCACACCCAAATAATACTAATTGACCCCACTTTAAATTCTCAATTTGTCCCAATTCATTTTAAAGGTTTGCGATTTAGAAAAGTAAGGAGGGCAAATAGAATTTCCTCTTCTCCCTCGAAGACCAATCCCAAAACCTTGTACACGCGTACAGCCATCGTTTTGCTCCACCGATCTCACTGCTATCTTACTAACCCTTCTTCGACCACGCTCTAAAGTACTATAATGCACGTGTAATGCACCATGGTGGCTTGTAGCTTTTCTCAAAGGGAGGAAGATGAGTCACCATTTGGCAAATTGAGTTTTAGGGGCAAAACGGACATTTCACATAGGAAGAAAATGTGAAAGGGACGTAAGGTCGCATTCTTGGAAACTTGAAACTTATTTCAGTATTTTTTAGCTTTTCGTCGTAATTTTAAGAATTAATTATTTGTCGAGACAAATCGGAAAGTATAAAAATATGGACCATGTTGAAAAATTCAAATAAGATGGCATTTTAGATAAATAAGATAGTTGTTTAATACTTTTTCCGTCTTTAGTTAACTTTATTTTTTTTGCTTTTGATCATAATTTTGTAGTTTTTCGACTCCTCTCGTCAAGATGGATGCTTAATCCAAAACTATCACCCAAATCTAACAAAAATTTAGAAAAATAAATAAAATACATAAAAACAAAAAAAAAATATTTCGTTCACAAGAATGAGGCCAAAATAATATAGACAGATCCAAAGCATTCCAAAGATAGTTTTCTAGCGATGCACGTAGCTACCAGATTCCAAAGATACACTATTAAAAGTGACAAAACAATGGGAAAAAGGATGGGAGTTCTGAGTTCATTACCAATTTACCATGACAATGAAGGGAGCTCTCAAAAGACTCTTGGAATTTGAAGCTACGGAACAAATTACAGAAATGATACGTTCATCGCACCATTTGGCCATTGCATGGATGATTCGAGTTATTCAACAATTTAAAAAAAATTTGAATAGGCCTGCGAAAAATCAGCACAATCCGATATGTATAGGTGCTAGATCCAATCTTCCCATTTTTTAAAAATCAGAAAAAAAGAAGAAGTAAAGATTGGATTTTTTGATTTTTCAAGGTAAAATTGGATTGAGCACCTTACATATTAGATTGAGTTGATTTTCCAAAAGTCCACTCGGTTTTTTAAAAAAAATTATTGAACGGCTCGGATCATCCATGCGGGGCCCAGGCCCCAGAGTGGGCCCCACATAGCATACGGTAGCCAAATGTGCGGTGGGCGTATCAATTTTGAACAAATTAAGGCTGATTCAACAGAAGATTTTAGGAGAAATTATTCGCCTTTGGAATACGACGTGACGGTGCCCCAAATTCTTTTCTACCATATATTTGTGTAAGCTCCACACAATTTGTAATAAGAAGAATTAGGAACCATACAAATTTGTGGTGGATGATGATTTTGAAGGAAATTTCTAGCCGATGTGGCAACTCACAAGTTATGGAAATTAAGGTTCTGTGCAATGTATTGGAGAAAATAATTGTTCACCTGATATTGCAATGTTACTACAATACTACACATATTGTTTGCGGAGAGAGAGAGTGTGTTGAAGCAGCGGCTATCAAACATGTCTATCGAGAAGTTAATCAGTGTGCAGATGTGTAGTAAAAATTGCTCCGGCTTCGGTTGGGAATTACAATGTTCAGGGCCCTCCTAGCGAGGACGCCCTTATTTTCGTTAAATGCAGACGTTGCTGGCAGCCGTTGGATTGTGTTTTCAATGGTCCAAATTTTAATGAAACTTTTCTAAGAAAAAGTTAATTGTGACCAGTCATAAACCTTCTACAGATCAGCTGAAAACAGAAGCCCGCAAATAATGAAAATAAGGGCGCCCTCATTAGAAGCTTCATGTTACCATGTTTATCTTTATTTTCCAAGTTGTATTGCGGATGTATTCCATGCGGACTTATCGGGGGTTTTATACCCTAGAACTGTAAACACTTAATTTATTTTAATGCATTTCCATTTTTATTATTTTTAGCATAAAAAAGAGAGATAGTGTGTGTGAGTGGAACCACAAATTTACAAGGCTATGTTTGGATTAAATTACCAATTTAGTAGCTTCATTGTTATGGTTTTGACGTACATATACTGCTAACTTTTGTTCTGGCTTCGGTAAAATGGCCGGAAACTAACATTACAGAGAGACAGTTTAACTTGGTCCCCCATTTCCCAATTGATCAGAATGCACCAAGCTCAAAGCAAGCAAGAAATGCACCAATTGATCAAGCACTTTGGATGCTAAGTAAAATGAGACAAAAGTCCAAGAGCATTGAAAAGGAAATGACATTTATAAAAACAAAATGCAGAAGGAAAAAAAAAAAACAACAACAACAAAAAGAGAAGAATTAGATTAAAGGAAAATTAATTTTACAGCCATACCCAACTCATGTACGCAAATGCACAAACATTTACATGGGTGTAGGAGCTTCACATAGGAAACACCACACACTTAGTCACATGAGTGTGATCTCACACACTCAAAGCGCATGGAAAATATCTTAGCTGTTGAATAATTTTTTTAGTTGGCACGGCACCTATATATAATCAACTCAATCGGATGGGTATAGGCATTGGAAAATTTTTTTTTTTTTGGACAATCTCAATAACATTCATTAAAAGCCCCAAGGGCAGTACAGATTTCACAACAAATCCAAGAATAAGCCAATCCATCTAGAATAAATTAAAGGTGAAATTACACGGACACCCCCTCATCTATCTGGTTTGGACACAAACACCCCCTAACCTTTAAAAACGCCCATACATACCCCCACATCTACTGAAAAGGAAAAAAAACCTCAACGCCGTTAACGGAATGAACGAAATATCAAATATACCCTTGGTAAAATTACATGGACACCCCCTCATCTATATGGTTTGGACACAGACACCCCCTAACCTTTAAAAACGCCCATACACATCCCCCTATCTACTGAAAAGGAAAAAAAAACCTCAACGCCATTAACGGAATGAACGAAATATCAAATATACCATTTGCATGTTATGAAATGGAGCAACAAGCATATGCCACACTTTACTTGATCAGAAAATTCTTTCCACCTTACTCGATCATGGCGCCTCTGTCTCTCTTCCTCTTCCTCTCCCTCTTCAACTTGCATTGTAGATCATGGCCAACCCTAGATCGTGAAGAAAACCTAAGTTTCGAAGAATATTGGATCGTGTACACTGTAGAAAAGCTGTAGATAATGGCAAACCCTACTTTGGAAGGTATGTTTTATATATAAAAAAATCCTAGATTTTCTTATTAAATGGCGCAAATGTAGATGTATATGTTCATATTATATGGTATATGAATACATTAGGCTTTTTGTTTGGAAATAGTAGAGTTTTTTGAAAGGTGTTGTACAATGGTGACTTCGATAACCTTTAAAAATTGGGGCTTTTGTTGTTTTGCATTTGCTTGTCATCTAATTTGTATTTGAAGTCCTCAAGGGGGCTTTTTCTCCATAACGGCAGTAGGAATCAACCCAGTTTTGGGTTTGGTTGGAGTTGTAGCTCTAACTACAGCAATTAGATCTGTTGTTGGTGTGGCTATGGTGGCTAATATAGTTATTGTTGCCACTTGCCACCTTCCATGACTGCCGTAGGAGAGAGAGAGAGAGAGAGAGAGAGAGAGAGAGAGAGGGATCTGATACAGAGTGAGAGAGGGAATCTCTGATATAAAGTGAGAATGAGGAATGAGGTATGAAAGACAACTGGGTATATGTTGCCGTTAAAGGGCATTTTTGTCTAAAATTTGGCAAAAGTATTGACATGTGCCTTGCAACAAACGGTACTCAAACGGAAGGGTGCTCCTTGGGTAACGATGGAAGATGAGGGGGTGTGTTTGGGCGTTTTTAAATGTTATGGGGTGTCTGTGTCTAAACGGAATAGATGAGAGGGTGTTCGTGTAATTTCACCTAAATTAAATAGACATCCTGCGGTTGGATGAAACGTAATATCCCATACTGAGCTGTTTAAATAGTTAGGTGCCCACCGCACGGTTGGATTTCGTTTAATCACCACATCACAATTCAGCTTATAAAGACCTTGATCCGGAGCCCTCCATTGGGAAGGATTGTCCACAATAACAGGCCTGGGTTGTCCACATGGATCAAATGAGGTGCCCTAAGCTCAGAGAAGTGTATAAAAATTAAACCCCTTCATGCATCCCCATCCAAAACCTACGGCCCCCCAAAACTGGCCTCTCCGTCCACTAATCCTGTCTATTTTATCACCTCCCCTTCATCTTCACATGCACACTTGCACGTAGAAACTGCCACCAAGGCAGAGGTTTTTCTTGCATCTTACACGTGTGTTTGCCTAGCCCCTTGGCAAATGTTTTTGTTTTATTGTAACTTTTTTGTCAACCTTTATCTTTCCTCTGTTTGTTTGTTACCAAGTTATGATGTACTCCCATGGATACCACGAGTGCAAACCATCACATACTACACACCACACAATTAACACACCTCTCACAAAATCAAGATTAATTTTAAATACCAATTATCTGGGACGGGTGTTACAATAGTGGCCCCTTTTACCCCTTTTACCCTCCGATAGAGTTTGCTGGTGTTGCTAATCTTCGCCCACTAGGTGGAGAATAACAAGTATATAATGAATATACAAGTTCGAATTTTAATACACATTTTATGGATATTAATCAGTGGCGGAGCCACATGGAGACAAGTTGGGGGCACGCGCCCCTACTGCAAAATCCAATAATATCAGTTTTATCCCTTAAATTATAGGTCATGACAATTTGTATCTAAAAATTATACACATTTTTTATCTTGTAACACTTACATCCTTGGATATCTTTGTCAAGTTGCCAAAAATGTTTTAGTTTATGTACTTGTTTTTTTTTATAAAGACCTGTTATCCATCTATATATTGTAACAAATTTTGCATTCTAAGTCCTTTCATTTATATTATGGTGGTTTACCATAAAAGAGAAAAGTTTTAAAATTATGTCAATTAATGGTGCCCCCATCGAGCCTAATTCTTAGCTACACTACTGATATTAATACACATTTTTTAATGCGGTTACATTTTCAACTGCACCTAATGGGCGGACGTTAACATTTTTCTATTTCTATACTAGGAGTATTTGGATTCTCTTTCTCAAAACATATGATATGATTTGATGTGAAAATATGAAATTTTTTTTTTTTTGTTCCGCGGGAAAATATGATCTTAATCTCTTTTTTTTTTGTTCCGCGGGAAAATACGATCTTAATCTCTTAAAAGTTAACAAATATTCTAGAACCACAAACAACAATACAAAACACTCACATACACATTCACACAAATTTGGGCCCCACACATTAGAGTTGTGTAGTGTGTGTAGGCTCCGCATGTCTTATGAGTGTGTATGTGTAAGTGTTTGTGTCTTTGTTTATGGCCATAGAATTGTTGAAAAGTTAATGAGTGATTAAGGCTAAGTTCTCCTAAGATTTTTATTGGAGAGAAATTATCAAAACATGACGTTCATTCAAACTAATTACCAATACATGAGATGACTTGCTCCATAGTTGATCCTTAATCTTTTTGGACTTGCTCCATCACTACGAACTACGAAGCAAGTCACACCATGTTTTGGTAATTAGTTTGAGTCAATGCCATGTATTGATAATTTCCCCATTTTTATTCCATAAGAAAAAGGTAAAAACAGGTTTGTTTCTTTTTATTTATAAGATAAGATATGGAATAGCTTACTTTTTTGTCTAAAAGTAGGGTTTGTTTTTGTTCCATAACATAAAAAAAGTTACGAGGAACAAGTAGTACTCCCTCCATCACAAAATGGATGACATTTTTTGAAATTCGTGCTATTTTTTCATTACTTATATATTTCAATCTATAATATTTTTTACGACTTTGAAAATTTTGTACAATAGAACTAATCGAAAACTATCAAACAAGATCCATATTACCTATTTTTTGAGATCCATGTCAAAAGATATAAGAAATAAAAAAATGATACAAATTTCAAAAATGTCATCCATTTTGGAACGGAGTGAGTAATTTATAAGATATAAACACAAAGATAAAAATTTGAAAAAATTAAAAAAGTGATTAAGAAGAAAAGCCTAAACGGTGTGAAGAAGTCAATTAGTACTAGTATCATCGACCAGAATTTCCTACAACACCCAACAGGCGTGAGTCGTGACTGAGCTCTCAGTATTCCCAAGTTTTCACGCAGTTTGTGTGTTCAATTCAACAGCCATTGATTGAACTAGACCAGGTGAGCTCAATTTCACTCATGCGCGTGGGGCCCAGCCACCACGTCAGTCGTGGGATATATCGATCGTCGGCTCAATTTTTGTGTTTGTTGTTGTGCGGCGGGCCCCCTAAAAATCCAACCGCAACCCAAGATCGTTGATGGCCAAGATAATTGAGAAGTAACAAACCAAACATCTTCGAAAAACTAATGGAGAAATCAAACCAAAAACGAAACGAATAAAACAAATAAGAGAGACAGAGATATACATGGTTCGACTTACAGATGTAAACTTACGTCCACGGGCAAGCAAACGAGATACTATTCCACTATGTGAAGAGAACAATGCTCCGAAGAGCTACAATGGTGACAAACGAACAAAACCCTCACAAAGAGACTCACCAACCCCAAATACAAGTTCTCTCACCAAAAACCCAATTGGAATCTCTCACCAGATACAAACTCTCTCTCCAGATACAGACTCTCTCTCATCAAGCAAGTCTCACAAAACCCCTAGGTTTTTTAACCAAAAGACACAGACGGAACAGAGTTTCACAGACGTGACCGGATGTCACACAGATGCATATGATTCTCAAGAAACCCTACGGTTTCAACTAGAAAAAATCTCCGAAACAAATGGAACCCACAATAGAAAGGGGCAACCAGATGCTGATGAAGATATTCCAAAGAACCCTAAAGTTCTACAGACGAAGCCCCCTAGGGACCTCTCAGAGGGATTCACTCAAGAAGTCCCCAAACCCTAATGAGAGAGCAAGGCTATATTTATAACCACAGAATCTTCCTAAAGTCAGAATCCTTGCCAGATTATATTTCCTATGCATACAGAGTCTAAAACCAAATAGGAAACTCCCAAATTCTTTAGGAAGACCAAAATTCGTTGGTCCGGACCAAGGGTTCGCTGGTCCGGACGAACCTGTGCTGAGAGCGGATGTGAGGCGCTGGTCCGGGCTAGAACCGAGCTGGTCCGGGCGGAAAAAAACAGATTGGTCAATGGAGTGTGGTATGGTCGCTGGTACGGACAGGAGAAGAGCTAGTCGGGACCACACTCAATATCAAGCCGAAATCCAACATTTGTAAACAAGGATGAAACCAGAATTTCGTAAATGCGGGGCCGAACTATATATGAATAAAAAGAGTTTGAAATTTCATGATTTGGAAATTTAGTGATTTGTGTGAATTCGGAAATCTAATGATTTTTGGATAATGAGTGAAGAGAGATAGAAATATAAATGAGATTAATAATCCAAAAATGCTAGGAATCCATGACAACTATTCATAAAAGTATCCAGAAAAGAATAAAGAACGGTTCATATTCATTCAAAAAAATCATGGTAGACAGTGCACCAATAGATCGAGGGGTTTGGGTATTGGTACCTGCAACATTGTTAAACTATTTACATGTTTAAATATCACCCAATACAAAATACAGTATCTAAGTATTTTTAACACAATAAAAATATAGTATGAATTTTTACTTTTTTCGAAACCAGGGGGCCTTGGCCCCATAAGCTTCCGTCTCTGTCTGTGACTCCGTAGACTTTCCGTTGTTCATGGTGGTAGAATTGTTGAAAAGTTAATGAGTGATTAAAAACGTTGTGAAGACTAGAAGTCAGAAAAATAAGTTATGGCCATGTTTCCTCTATCACTCAATTATCATCGACCAGAATTTGATACACCACCCTACAGGCGGGACTGAGCAGTTTCTGGGTTTAATGCAACAGCCACTTACTGAACCAGGTGAGCTCAATTTCACTCATGCACTTATATGTACGTGCATTTATATGTCTAGAACCTAATGCATACGCATTGCTGTATATTTTTTTTCTGGGTTTCATCGTTTGAGTTCGTACCATAACTAGTTAGAGCATCTCCGGTGGGTAATTAAATCCAAAGTGTAAGCTAATATTTGA
>BPLS01021972.1:0-18536 GCA_019656275.1 Rhododendron kiyosumense | reverse complement strand
AATTGCCTGATTGAGATTAGTTATTTCAAATCAATTTGAAAAGAGTAATTTCATCCGTGAAGTTATTTCTTTTCTGGCACGCCCGCACACAATCATTTGCCATTTGATTGAGCTAATTCAGCCCAAACAATTTTTGGCACACCCAGTGGGACACAAAGGTGTCAAAATGCCAAGACTTCGAAAGCAAATAGGAACACCCATTGGTGATCTAGCGCCAGAAGAACAAGCTGTGCCAGAACAGGCACCAGAACTAGGAACGCCTACAAATCCTGTTTTTCCTCAATTGGCTTCAGAACTCGAAGAGCCTCTTTATGAAGAGCCCTCTTATGAAGCGCCTCCTGAGGAAGTACCTCCAAGCTTCCAAAGAGGACAAGCCAGTGGCAAAGACCACGATAGAGAGGAAGTGTTTAGGGAAATGATGGTAGCTTTTCGAGAGATGGCTCAAACCCAGAGAGCCATGATCAAAAGCATGAGAAATAGGTTGCCCAACTTAGAGGCAGCAAGAAATAGCCCAGGAGATGATGGGCTAAACAATCATGCCAATTCGAGCACTCACCAAAGTCCCTTCGAAGGAAGGCTTGGAGAGGGGGTTGGAAGAAGTAGGATGAAATCTAGAACAGGTAAGGAAAAGATGTATCCAGATGAAATACCACAGTCTTGGTATGAGCCTGTGAGACCTACAAAACCTGTCCTAGAGATTCCAAGGCAACCTCATGGTGTTACCATAGGGGTTCGACGGAACGCTAGAGAAAGACAGAGTATGAATCCTCTCTTCGAACCCACATTTGGGGGATTGGAAGACGAGTCAGAACCAGAATTGGTTCATAAGCCTGAGAGAAGGGGTGAAAACCCACAACACCCTCGCCAAAAGGTCCCAACTACCAAGAATCCTTTCACGACGGCTTATGGAAACCATAGGTCTGTTCGAACTAATGAAGCATTTGATGAAATGCAACCTACACCGTATGGGAGGATTCCTAGAGAGAAACAAGGGGATTTAGACACGACAAGGGGAGTTTATGAAGATGGTTTCATAGGACCAGAGCCTCCTGTTGAAAATCAGGAGCAAAATTTCCTCATAGGCAATCCAGTACTAAGGGACCAAGTCATGGGTCTCATACAAGAGGTTTGTGGACCTCGAACTCGGGGGGTACAACCTCAAATTTATAGAAAACCATATCCAGAATGGGTAGACACGACTTTCCAAATCCCTCAAGAGTTTAAAATCCCAAATTTTACCTTGTTCTATGGGGATGGGAGACAGTCCTCTATAGAGCACATTGCAAGGTTTTCTGCCCAGTGTAAGAATTTGGCTCAAAATGGCTTCATGAAGTTGAAGCTATTCCCAAATTCTTTGTCTGGGCCAGCTTTTGCATGGTATACTAACTTGCCACCAGAATCAATAACTGATTGGTTTCAGATGGAAGAGGCATTCCATGCGCAGTTCTTTAATGCTGAGCCTGAAGTCTCTATGGCAGACTTAGCAAGGCTGAAGCAGAAACCAGATGAGAAAGTAGCAGATTTCATATCTAGGTTCAAAAGAGCAAAGACCAAATGCAAACTTCGACTGCCAGAGGCAGAATTCGTAAGATTAGCGCAAGATGGTTTAGAAAGAGAGTTTCGAAAGAGGTTTGATTCTACAGAGTTTAGAGACTTTGCAGACCTAACCTATAAAGTGGCTAGATATGAATCACTGCTAGAAGAGGATATGGACAGGCATAATTCCTCTTACCCTACGTATTATAGGGACCCCAATTATAAGATCGATGCTGCAGAAATTATGGAGCATGATCCTTGTGTTTGTGAGCCTTTGATTCAAAAGAATGTATCTCTAGGACAAAAGTTCAAACAAAAGGAGATTACTAAAGTATATTCTTTTGATATATCAAAAGCAGATGAGATTTTTGATTTCTTGTTAAGAAAGAAAATCATCAAGCTGCCTTCGAATGTGAAGCTTCCCACAGCAGAGGAAAAGAATGGGAAGACTTACTGCAAATGGCATGACTCTTGGTCCCATTCAACTAAGTCTTGTAATGTTTTTCGTGACAGGATTCAAGAACAAATCAAGAAGGGAAGGATCAAATTTCCAGAAAAGACTATGGGAATTGATACAACGCCTTTTCCAAAGGTAGAAGAAGTCAACACCAATGTGCCCTCCTCACTGGCTCGAACTGTCAAGAAGTATTGGCAGGATAAGGAGGCACCAGTGAACATGAATACTGTTCAATATGGAAGAGGCAGGCCACACGCTTGCTATCCTCGAGGCATGGGAATGAAGCCAACGCCCTATAAACGAACTGGTGATGGGTTGGCTTCACAGAGATTCTCAGGTAATAATCATTTGCCCATGTTGGAAGCTTCATTTTTGGAGTGCCTGTGTGTAGGTTGCAGGGCCAACTATCTGGTTTTTAAGGACTTGGATATGAAGGGCGTGAGTTTCTTCCCTAAGGAAATGGGAATGAAGAGATTGGCCCCAGTACAAGCAAGGCTAAGTGACAGTAAGCCTTGGTTGGCACCAAAGAGGGACGTGCCCACTAGCCCTGTCCCAACTATCCACAGAAGGGAGTTGCCGCCTTCGAAGAAAGCCAACATTGGTCAGACAACTGAGGCACCGGGAGAGGCCACACAAGAGGAATTCACTTTGGTAAAAGGGGTTCTTGATTGGTTTCTCAGGCAAGTCAAGCCAGATCTGTTCCAAGGATACAAAAGTTCCAACAGGAATGAGAACAGAACTTTCAAGCCACCAGCCTCGAACTCAGGAAACTGGGTGTTAATCAGGGATCCCAAGTCCCAAATACCACAAATGGTTCCATTGCTTTCAAGAACTCAGAAGAGGAAGCTCCAGAGAAAATACACGCTTTTCCAATCAGGAGAATCCTCAACGGGGGAAGAATCAGGCAGGGGAGCAAGGCCTAATCCACGGTTTGACAGGGTTAAGAGGGACCCAGAAGAATTCCGAGCCCAGTATCATGAGAGGGAGACTTTGAAGAAATTGGCCTCGGCCATGCTCGAAGAAGATCTTGATCCACCTTCTCCCAATTCATTGGCTAGTTACCAGTCTGGGTTACTCGAAGCCATGTTGGTAGAACAAGAGGGAGTCGAAGGAAGCTCTTCACCTATGGAGCTATCAGCACAAGAGGTTGAGAGCAAGGAAGTTAAGGAAACTGAGACACTTGAGCCAGCCAAAGAAAGGGCAACAATCCAATTTGGCAAGCAGCCAGAGGTGCAGGTGAATATGGTGTATCCATGCTCTATGGATTTCTTCAAGAATGGCCAGACAATGAAAGGCCAAGGTGATGCTTGGTCAGACTTGGGCAAGCCAGTTGACTTCGAAGAGGCACTGAGTGATGAAGAATTGAACATCATATGTAATAGCTGTGATCTGGAAGAAGTGGCTCAGATTGAGATGGACGAGAACCTGGTATGTGAAATTGAGCAGAGTCAAGAGAGCTTGGAGGTAAGCTCAAAGGAAAGTGCTTGTTTTGTGCCGGAGTCTATGTCCGACGTCGAATACCCCTTGGTAATAGATTTAAATTATGTGGAAATTTCATATCCATTTAAATTACCTACTAATGCAATGAGACAACATTTGCGTCCATTATATATTACTGCATATTTCGATGGAGTCCCACTTAACAGAATCCTAGTGAATAATGGAGCTGCAGTGAATATTTTGCCTTTCCAGACCTTGAAAAAACTAGGGAAGGGAAAAGCAAAATTGATTCCAACTAGCACATCCATTGCAGGATTCACGGGGGAAAGTCAACATGCCAGGGGAATCATCTCCATTAGATTGGCAGTAGGAGGAATAGAAACTGATACTGCTTTCTTTGTAGTTGACACATATGCTAAATATAATGCTTTATTGGGAAGAGATTGGATTCATGTTAATGGATGTATCCATTCCTCCATGCATCAGGAGTTAATGATTGTCAAGTATGACAAAGGCAAAGAAGTGGGTGTTGAAGGAGTCAAAGCAGATCCACATCCATTTAGTGCCACAGCAAATTTTGCTGAAGCAGAAATGTACAAATCAGATGTAGTTCCTCTGAGTGAATTACTGCAAGCAGCCACTTACCCAACCAACGAGATGGAATTGGGAGAATTGGCAGAGCTGAAATCGAAGCTGAAACAAACTGTTGATTATGAATCAGACATCCCAAAAGATGATGCTGCTTGGATGTAAGTCCAAGGAAGAGGCGGAAGAAGAGGCCAACTCTTTGGCTTTGGTGAGGTATGTTGCTTTGGGGATCGAGCAGAAGATTCAAGAAGATAACATATGGGAAGATGTTATGCACGATGGTAAGCCTCATGAGGAGGTAACCCAGATTGCTTCTCCAGAGCAGGTTGAAGCTCAGGACCTTCTGGAGGAGATAAAATTGGGGGATGAACAAAACCCCAATCCAGTGTTCATTAATAAACAGCTTGAACCAGAGGTGAAAGTTGAGTTGATAGCACTATTAAAAGCAAACAAGGATTGCTTTGCATGGAGTTACAAGGAACTGCCTGGATTGGACAGGGAATTGGTGGAACATAGGTTGCCTATCAAGCCACAATTCAAACCTGTAAAGCAGCCAACCAGGAAGATGAGTCCAGAAACTATTGCAGGAGTTAAAAAGGAGATGCAGAGGCTTCTAGATGCAGGTTTTATTAGAACAGCCAGGTATGTCGAATGGCTATCCAATGTGGTTCCAGTCCCTAAAAAGAATGGGACATCAGGATCTGTGTTGACTTTCGAAACCTAAATACTGCAACTCCTAAAGATGAATATCCAATGCCTAATGTGGATACACTTGTGGATGGTTCAGCTGGACACAAGATATTATCCATATTGGATGGGTATTCGGGGTATAATCAAATATGTATTGCAAAGGAAGATGTGCATAAAACAGCATTTGCTTGCCCTGGTAATATTGGCATTTTTGAATGGGTCAAAATGCCATTTGGACTAAAGAATGCTGGAGCCACTTACCAGAGGGCTATGAATGCCATTTTTCATAATTTGGTTGGAGGTTTTCTTGAATGTTACATAGATGATATCATTGTGAAGTCAAATTCTGATGAGGATCATTTGAAACATTTAGAGAAGGCATTTCAACAAATGAAGCATTATCAGTTAAAGTTAAATCCAGAAAAGTGTTCTTTTGGAGTATCAGCTGGGAAATTTCTAGGGTACTTAGTCCACAACAGAGGAATACAAGTTGACAAGAATAAAGCAAAGGCTATTATTGAAGCCAAACCACCTTCTACAAAGAAGGAGTTGCAAAGGTTTCTTGGTCAATTAAATTTCCTTCGAAGGTTTATATCTAACACTGCAGGGAAAACTAAAATCTTCTCTTCTTTGTTGAAATTGAAGGAAGGGGAAGAATTCAAGTGGTCCAGAGAGCATGATGAGGCCTTCGAAGCCATCAAAGGCTATCTAGCCAACCCTCCTGTTTTGGCACCCCCCATCAAAGGAAAGCCAGTAAAGTTGTACTTAGCTGCAACACACGACTCAATAGGAGTATTGTTGGCTCAAGACAATGAAGATGGCAAAGAAAGAGCAGTTTATTATCTTAGTAGGTTCCTAAACTCCTGTGAATGCAAGTATGCTGCAGTAGAGAAATTGTGTTTAGCTTTATTTTATGCTTCCAAGAAACTCAGGCATTATATGTTGCCTAGAGTAACTTATGTTATTTCTCAAACTGAAGTAATTAAGCACATGCTTTCAAAGCCAGTGCTTAGTGGGAAGATTGGGAAATGGATAGTGTCTTTGATTGAGTTTTGTCTTGAATATGTACCACAAAAATCAGTAAAAGGCCAGGCATTGGCCAATTTTTTAGCTGATCATCCAAATGAGATTGAGACACCAAGAGCATTGGAAGCCACAGTGGTCGAAATCAAGCCATGGAAGTTATGGTTCGATGGCTCAAGAACTGCTCAAATGGCTGGAGTGGGCATAGTTATGGAATTTCCCCAAGGGTTGAAAACCAAATATGGTTTTCGACTGAATGAGGGACAATGCTCCAATAATCAGGCAGAATATGAAGCGTTGATCATAGGATTAGAAATTTTACTTAACCTGAAAGTGAGTGTTGCTGAAGTTTTTGGAGATTCTCAGTTAGTGATAAATCAGCTAAATGGACAGTTTAAATGCACTAGTCCAGCGTTGATAATTTATTATCAACAGGCCAAGAGGTTGGTAGATCAGTTCTATATGCTCACTTTAACTTATGTTCCCAGATTCTTTAATGAAGAAGCTGATGAAATAACTCAAAGGGCATCTGGTTTCAGAGTTATATCAGAGAATGAAAAGGAGTTTTGTCAATTAATTTTGAGAAAATCTCTGCCCATGCTGCAAAACAGAATAACTGGTTTCGAAATTTTGGAAATTAATGTCCCTACTAGTCAAAGTGTTGATTGGAGGCAAGCATTGATTGAATATTTGACCAAACCAGATAGTGTTGCAGACAAGGCAACCAGATTGAAAGCAATAAACTACATAATGTATAACAATGAGCTATTCAAGAGAGGGATGGACGGCCTTTTATTGAAGTGCTTAAATAAGGTAAGCGCCTTTAAGGTAATGGCTGAAGTGCATGAAGGAATTTGTGGAGCACATCAAGCTGGCATAAAAATGAGATGGTTGATAAGGAGGTATGGTTATTATTGGCCTACTATCCTCAAAGATTGTATAGATTATGCAAAAGGGTGTCAAGCCTGTCAAAAAACAGGTCCACTCAAGCGTTTGCCAGTCACAGATTTGCAATATGTGATAAAACCATGGCCTTTTAGAGGTTGGGTCATGGACATGATTGGGATGATTTATCCTCCTTCATTGGAGAAGCATAAGTTTATCTTAGTGGCTACTGATTATTTTACAAAGTGGGTGGAAGCACAAGTTTTTCAGGAGGTAAAGCAAACCCATGTTATTGATTTCATAAAAGGAATCATATACAGGTTTGGAAGCCCTCAAACGATAACAGTGGATAATGGTTCTATATTCGAAGCAAAGCTGGTAAGGAATTTTGCTAGTAACCATGGAATTTCATTAATATATACCAGCACTTATTATGCTCAGTCAAATGGTCAAGCAGAATCAACCAATAAGATCATCAAGAAGGGGATTCAAAGAATGGTGGATCGGAACCCGGAGGTTTGGCATGAGTTGTTACTTGACACTTTGTGGGCATATAGAAATACGAAGAGGACTAGCACGGGCACTACTCCATTTGCCTTAACTTATGGACATGATGCTGTGTTGCCTATGGAGATTACTGTAAGATCTCAAAGGGTAGCATGTCAAAATAATTTGGATACAGGGTCTTATCATCAAGCCATGCACATGGAGTTAGAAGACATTGATGAAGCCAGAATAACGGCTCTAAATCAAATCATGTTACAAAAGGCAAGAGTAGCAAGGAGTTATAATAAGAGAGTATCCCTTCGAAGCTTCGATGAAGGAGATCTTGTATGGAAGGTTATTCTTCCTGTTGGGGACAGGAGAATAAAAAGGGATGGATTAGGAAAATGGGCGCCAACATGGGAAGGGCCTTTTCAAATCCATAGAGTGTTGAGAGGAGGAGCCTATCATTTGAGAAATCTGGATGGTTATGTTCATCGAAGGAAAATCAATGGAAGGCATCTCAAAGCTTATATTCCATCTATATGGGAATCCTTTCATAGAAGATAGCTTTCGAAGGAAGGTTTCTGAGGTTTTTCGATGGGATTTGGTTATTTTTAAGCTAAAACCAAAGCGAATCCCAAATTCGAGGCATTGTTTGTATAGCGGTATGTTTTCAATTGGCTTTGACATTCAGAAGTTCTTTTCTTTGAAGTTCTTCTATGATCACATTTCAGCCAGTGTGTCATATTAAGCATTCGAAGCCATGAAAGAGTCAAGCATTGCCAACCAAATTTCCATTATATTTATGAAATAACAAAACAAAAGAAAACCCAAATGGGTTGAAACAGATCCAAGTGGATCTGAACAAAAAAACCCCCTCCGGCCTAAAAAGCAAAAATGAAGATCATAGTTGATCCTCACAGTCCCAAAGGAGAACCTTTAAGAAGATCCTCCCTCCGTGGGATTTTTTTGCTTCGTGAGCCGAAAGGACGGATGAGAGATCATCCCAGGTCCTAGCCAAGCAGAGACGAGAAGCTGTCTCCACGCACACCAGCTGGCTTCGAAGCTGTTCGACCTCGCTTCGAAGGGCCTGGAGATCCGTTTGGACCTCTCTCTTGAGCTCCGTGAGCATGTTAGCCAGCCTAGCAATCTCAGCTGCAAGGTTGACAGGAAGAGTGGGTTGGTCAGCATCCATGATTAGATGTGGAGCGGGAGAGAGTGAAAGAGAGAATGCTTCGTCCTGTTAACACATGGGTGTATTTATACTCAAACGAGTGCAAAGAATCCACTTCAGTAATTATGGGCATTGATGAGTGGAAATACGTAAGGCTCAGAAGACGAAGGGTCTGAGAACGTTTGGACGCCATGCCTTCTAACAATTAATGGGTTGCAACTCACAAGGAGACGGCTGGAAAGCCTCGGGAAATTGATGAGTTGGATTAATTAATTTAGACCGTATGTGTTTAGTTTTCAAAGAGCCAGCGTGTTTTCAGCGTTGTCAACATTGTTTATTATTTATTCAAGGGCTTCGAAGGAGAAGCCCAGTCAGGATAAAATAATACAAGAACACTCGTAAGGGAATTTTTTGTCTCTTTGATTTTCTTTATGCTTATTACGTCTGCGTTAGTATTTAGCATCAAAAGCAGAATGAAAGCGATAACGAAAGGCTAAACTGCCAGTTCGTTGGTCAAAGCCAGTATTGGAAGCGTAAATATGAATAAGCATTTTTTTTTTATTATTACATCAACTCAGAGAGTTACAAGAGGTTACATCGAGAAACCTATCTAAGGATCCATTACATTTGCATAAAAGATTGCATCGAGAAACCTATCTAGGGTTTATTAGTATCTCAAAGCTGGATCTCTAGGGATCAAAGCTGGGTCTCTAGGGATAATCCAACTGAGATACAAAGACCAGGACTAAGCTTCATTGTGACTTGGTCCAATCTCCCTACCAATTATTGGTAGGGAGATAGAGCTGATAGCTCCATAATAGGAAGCTCATAGCTCCATTGGTAGGTAGGTGGGCTTCGAAGACCATTTGTTGTTAGATTCTTTGGTCTTCGAAGCGACCGCTAGATACAGCCACATCGTGAGCAATGATGTGGCTATACCCAGAGGCCTTAGGGTTTAAGGGAAATCTCGTGAGAAATGATGTGGCTATGTTTGGAAGCTTTTCTTCAGAAACAGGGGAGGAGGCTTCATGATGGATTTTCTTTGAAGCCCTAACTGAGAAGCGTGGTTTGGAAGTTGCTGAAAGAAGGAAAGCGAGGGAAGAAGACGTTTGTGAGTTTTCTTTTTTCCAAGACCTCTATTTATACTAGTAAGCTTGAGAGTATTCATTTATGGCTCTTTAAGATACGGTAGGTGGAGCGTTGGCATAGTGATCCCTCTGAGTTATGGAAAGTGGAAAACAGTGTTTGGCTTAATGACGGGTGTACTTGCCCAAGAGAATCGAACAATCAATGAAAGAATAAAGTACAAACTGTGTAAGATTACATAAAAGGACTAGTTACATTACAAATGGTAGTTAGTAGTCCTCGAAGAGAAATAAAGTTAGCATCCAAAAGGGACGTATGAGCTGCTCTTCTCCTCTGTTCCTCTCGAAGGGAAGGAATAAGTCGTGGGAGCATCGACTCATCTCTTAGTGCTTCACCCTCAAGCTCTGGGAAGCCCCTAGAAACTTCAGCTCTCTCTTCCCTGACTTTCTCCATTTCTTCTCGTAACCGCTGCATCTTCTTGTTAAGCTCTGAAAACTTATCTTTTCGAGCTTGATATAGCGATAGGCGAGAAGCGGTCTCGAGAGCTTGGGCTTCCAATTTGTTGGCCTTTTCAATGGTGGAGCCAATGCTCTCGGATAAGAAGTGATTGTGAGCAATCAATTCACTGAACTGCTTGATATGTTCTTGGAGAGTGGAATTGATTGACAAGGGAAGACCTTGGGAGAAAAGTAAAGCTTGATGGCACACCTCGAAGTGATAGGCTAAACTGTGTTCAATCAAAGTAGGAAGTCCTAGTTGGTATAGAGTCCTCAGAAGACTCTTTAGTGTCAGAACTTCTTCCTTCGAAAGAACATGGTTAATCCTAAAAGAAGGCAAGAGAAGAGGTGTGGAGGGGCTCAAGAGTTGCTGAAGGCTTTCCAAGGGATTCGAAGAGATAAGAGGAGTGGGAGTAGCAATTTTATTGCAAAATTCTTCCAATTGACCTTTAAAGAAGGATATGTCAAAGACCACTAAGGGCAAGTCAATTGGAGAAGAGGAAGATGTGGGATGGTCTTCAGGAAGAAGAGCCATGCCTGTTACCTGCATAAGGTTTATAAGTTAAAGTTAAGTGGAATAAAAACAGGAAATGAAAGGTATGACTGATTGTCAAGAGTACCTGATCAGAGGAAGAGGTTGAACTGGAGCCTTGATCCTCAACACTTCTAAGAGTATGGCTCTTCGAAGTCAAAATAGGGTTCATCCTTAGAGGTCCCTCCCCTGAAACCGATAAGGGAGTGAGGGGAAAGTCTCTCTGAAGAAGGGGAAGTGGCCCCAAAGTCTTCGAAGGAACCAAACCAGCTATAACCTGTGCAAAGGTTGGCTCAGTAAGGAATGACAGCAAAGTATGCATGTCAATATCCTTTGCAGCAAAGTCTTTCTGTACGGAAAGAGCTTGAACAGGGGATGGCTGCAAAGGACAAAGGAAAGTTAGAGTGAATCCTTTCACAATTCAAAAGGTGAGCGTTCAGAAGATACCTTTTGTGGGACATCTTCTGACGTTTGGCTTAAGGGCTCTATCACTTCTTGTGGAAGGCAGGGAACAGGAGTTAGCTCCAATGCCTCAACAGGAGGTGCAGCTTGAGCCTACAAAGAAGTTGACAGTGAATCACGAGCACAAGAGACACATGAGAATGTGTGCAGTGTAAATTGACTTACCTCTTCTGGGGAGGAAGGTCTTTTTGGAGAAACAGGCCTCTTGGGAGGAGTTGTTTTCCTCACATAGAGGAGGGTCTCCTTCACTTGCCTTGTTTCACCTGGTTCGAACTCAAGAATTAGAATAAAGTTCTCCTACTCCTAAGGGAGTACTGAACCATAAATGAGAAAGGAATGTACCCTTGGAGGCAGGTGTCTCTGTGTCACTTTCTGTTTCTTCATCACTGGAAGAAACCTGAAGGCCACGCTTCCTAGTGGTCCTTGTCCTCTTCGAAGCTGAGAGGAAGGGGATAAGAAAGTAACTCGGATAAAGAATATGGGAGCTTAAAGACTAGTTAGAAGGAAGGAAACCAACCTGGAGGTGCAGCTGAGGGCTCAAGATAGTGCTTGGTGGGAATTACTTCTTTGGGCGGAGAAGTAATTTTTCTTCTCTTCGAAGCACTTTCTGAGGAAGAGGGGGCTCCTGCAGTATTGAATGTAATTAGGTTTGGTTTCGGCAGGAAAGAAGATGTGTTCAGAGACACTTACCTCTTTTCTGTGTTACCCTCGTAGATTGCCTTCTTGGTGGAGAGGGAGGAACGACCATTGCGATTGGGGAGGCTTCAACTGAAGTCAATTGCTGTTCAACTTCGCCTCCAGCAATGTCTTCGATCCCTCCAGCCAGGCCAAATGTGTTGTCAGAGGAAAAGGAGGACGAGTCATTTTTTCCTCCATGACCAAACTCAGATTTATCAAACCCAATGTGGGCTAGAAACTTTTTGTAGGGTTTAACCCCTGAGAGGAAGGAGCAATTGGAGTGCCACCAGGTGTCAAAGGCAGGGGTGGTGCGTACCTTAGGTTCCTTGAACTCCTGGGTAATTGTTCTCCTCAATGCATTTCTAGCTTGAGCAAACCTTGTCAGGAAATGCTCGACCGAGATGGGTGATCGTTCAGACATACAAATGTTGGCAGAGCCACAGCAAGGGGAAGGTATGCCTTGAACAAAGTCCAGCTGTCTAGCAAATTGTGCAGGGCAGTACACTTCTGCATGCGCTATGGACTTGATGGTGTTCGACGAGGAAATGAAGATCTCTCTGCTCGTCAGAATGTTGCTCCATGCTTGGAGAGCTAGAGAGGATTTTCCCTGTCTATCCGCCAGAATGTCGAACAACCATGCTGGCCCAACAAGAGTAGGGAATGGATTGGGCCACTCCCTGTCTGAGGCAAGACCAACAAAGAGGCAGAGGTAGTACACCAAAGTCTGCGTTGTGCTATCCTCTGGGTGAACGTAGTTGTCACCATGAATATTGGGCGTCTCAACGAGGCCAGCAAGGGATGTGGGTGCTTTGAAAGGACCCAACTCAGGGAAGTAGGCATGAAGCCATAGTTGAATGAACCATTGGGGGCCTCTCTGTGAGTGGTTCAAACCCTTCTGATAGAAGTCATACCCGGCCTTGTAGACGTGGCCAAGGAAGAAGGAGGCGAAGTCGAACTCTTCACCTCTAGCAAGTGCCAGTGCCACCGGAACGAATTCATTCATCACTCTTTTTCCAGAATGGCAGAAGATGTGCTTGCAGAGGGTGTAGAGAATGTAGGCAAAGAATTCTGTTTCAGTCACTTCGCCTACCAATTTCTTTTCCCTTTGGTAGAATTGGGAATAGGCCCCGTTTGTGGCGGTCAGACGAGTAAAGCCCTCAGGAGGGAGGTATTCCTTGGTAGGGTCAAATTGGGGGCCGTATGGAATGACCCCAGCATTTGGGTAACATCCAGAATTGTGGGTGCCATCATGCCACAGTTAAAGCGAAAGAAGTTGAAGGATGGGTCCCAAAAGGCCAAAGCAGCCTGAATCAGAGAGGGATTTTGTGGGACCCCCCTTCGAAGGAGGGTAATAATTCTTTTCATACCCACCTTCTCTAAATCATCCGATTTCGCAGCCAACATACGAGTGGTCCATATCTTCCAATCCTTGTCCAATGTGGGCCAACATGGGAAGGATTTCTTTGGGAAATTGTGCCAATCGAGGCTCGAACATGCCCGAATTTCGGCATCCCCCAGTCGAGGGTAATAAAGAGAAAGCCTAGCAGGGATTTCTCCTATGAGTTGAGGGCCCAAAATGTAAGTACCTTCTTCGCTAGGGTTTGGAATGAAGACCCTGGCGTCGAGGTAGGGCTCTTCAGTTGGGCTTGGTGTTTTTCCTGACACGAACCGCCTCAATGCCAGAGAGGGAGTAGGATGTTCTGAGGCTGTTGGATTGCTGGAAGAAGCCATTGATTTAGTTTGGTTTTTAGCGTTGTTAGGAAGAAAGAGGATTTCTGTTCTTGAGAGATTTCGAGTTTAAGAAAGCTTGAGTGCGTAGAGGTGTAAGGGGTGGTTTTGAATTAATTCCGCTTTTATACTCCTGCAAGTGGGCCGGGCCTATAGTGGGCCCATGCCCTGGGGTCCGCTGGGTTTGGTTTTTTCTCTTTTAATAGAGTTATTATTGTTAGAATTTCTATTTTTCCAAGTCCAGCGTATTGGTAAAAAAGGGGAATTTCATTAAACAGAAACTGCTACTGAATTACAAAATTTGCGTACTTACACAAAAAAAGAGCAAAACAAGGGAAATCCTAGTTTCTATGAAAAGAAATGCAAATTAGGCCTTCGAAGGGCTTGGGTGCTGAGAAGTTGCTTTTTTATTCTCGAAGTAATGAGGAAAGGACCAAGTAACAAGGCTGTGGAACTTGTTCCATGCAAATTGGAGGAATTTCAACTCCATTTTCCTCATATCTTCTTTGGAGTCTGACTCCAATTTCTTCTCCAGCAGAGGCCTAAAGCGGAGCACCAGTGCTTTGGCCTTCCTTCGAAGCTTAGCCTCTTTTGTGGGACGCTTCACTTGTCGTCTTTTGAAGCGCCTTCGAAGCTTTTTTTCTGCAGAGCCAGGCACCACTTCGAAGGACTCAGCGGTGAAGTTCTCAATCTGGTCATGCAACTTCTCAATCCTTTCTTTGGCAATGGCATAATCTTGAAGGATTTGATCGAAGCAATACGCAGCAGTATTGGCTTCGAGCCATGACCTGATCACTGGTAAGAAATCCAGGAAACAGTGGATTTGATAAGACACCGCGGAGGGGATGGAGCATAGTACCAGTGTTTCACAAGCCCATTTGAAATTGGTAAGTGGGACTTGTTCTTCCAGGATGTGGATATCCAGGAATGAGAAAGCCGCAAGGAGCTGCAGAGCTTTGCTCTTGTCAGTAGGATAGATGGAATAACCGTATTGCCATTGGAAATGAGGAGTGTTGATGGCAAGGTTATTCACCTCAGTGAACCAGTCGGGCTCTTCAGGAAGAGGAACCAGCTTGTTGGTCTCTTCGAAGTCAGCTGGGAAGTGTGGGGTTTGTACCTCTGTGAGCCAGAGGGTTTTTTGGGCTTGGGCCATGCGTTTGAAGTCGCAATAAGGGGCGGGCCCAAGATAGTTTTCCTCTTGCTTGAGGAAAGGAGAAAACTTGAGAGAGGAATAGATGGATTCGAGCATGCCCATGTGAACGGTGTCGTTACCGCTCAGTGGCAGGAATTGGCTCGCAAAAAGGGTTCGAAAGTGATGGAATCTGTTAGGTGTGGGGTCAGGTTGGTCGAACTTGACCAGAATGGTGCCAGTAGTGGTGTTAGTGGAGTTTTCTTCCCATGAGCCCCAGTTGGACCCATCACATGAATTCGAACGGGTCAAAGAGGAATCCCAACCCGTGGAAGATGGGTTGGGGGTATGGAATGTTCGATCAGAAATAATCTTGCCTGCCAACATTCGAGGGGAATTTGGAGGAGACATTTGGGGAGAGTAAGATTGATGATCAAGGTTATCTAGAATGAGATTGATTTCTGGAAGAGAGTCCATAAACGTAAGACTTCTTGTCAGAGAAGACTTAAATTCAAAGAGGTTTATGAGGGGTAATGTGATTCGATAAACCCTATCATTAACTGCCATTTATAGGAAAATTATTGTAGCTATCTTTGGGAAGCTCAATAGACGTGCATGAGAATGAAATCCTGTCATGCTTCGTGCATCCGAATTTGAAGGGATATGGGCAGAGAACGTGTGCCATTAACATTTATTTAGCATAAATAAAATGTTAATGCGGGGGGTGTGTTTACATCCTGAAAAGTGCCACCCAATGAAAAAATTCCACGTGGCCGCGAACGGTACGGTAGTCTGTCCCAGTCGAGTACCAATTACAGAGGATTGCGAGAGTTAAGGGAGACACTGTTTTTATGACAAACGGTGTCGTTTTAAAGTGAACCGGTGTCGTTTGAGTAATAATTAAACGCTGGTTTGGGAGGTTATTGGATCTAACCGTTGATTTAGACTTTACGATCATCGAACGATGTCCTCACTGTCCTGTTTTATAACTGAAAACAGATGCAATTGCAGGGAATCATTTGGGAAGCCAGACGTGTTGCATTGATTCACGTTGCTTGAAAATAGGAACCACGATCCAGGAAGTGGCCATGAACACCATGATCGAAGCATGCAGGGGAAGAAGGAGTTCTGGAAATATCAACGTAACCGTTCGAAAGCCCCCTCAAACCGTTTTATGTGGCCAACGTGGGTATCAATCGAAGACGTGGAGATCGAAGGCAGACCCCGTGTCTATAAATAAAGAAGTAAAGTGAAGAGAGAAGCCCCCACAAAAATTCATATCATCTGACAACTCATACAAAATGATTGCTCAGAGATCTATCTTAGATTAGTTTTAGTTTAAAGTAGGATCTTTTTGTAAGTTGAAGGCTTATTTGCATGTAAGATTGCTTTCGATTAAATTCAAGTTCTCTTATTTTCTTGTAAGTTCTTTTCTTACCAAAGAATAGTCGTTTGTAAGTCCACTTTTGATTAAATTCAGTGTGCTTATTTTACTGTATTGTTCTTAGAAGAGTCTTAAGAGTGTTTGTATACAAATTTACCTTTGATTAAATTCAGGTTTGTTTGTGTTCAATCATCTTTTCTGATTCGAAGCGCGTCAATCTTTTATTTGGTTGATACCTTAAGGAAAAATCCTCTTAGTTGAGGTAATCGAACGGATAACATAATTGCCTGATTGAGATTAGTTATTTCAAATCAATTTGAAAAGAGTAATTTCATCCGTGAAGTTATTTCTTTTCTGGCACGACCGCACACAATCATTTGCCATTTGATTGAGCTAATTCAGCCCAAACAGTGTCCCATTAGGGCTGTAAATGAGCTCAGCAGCTCGAGAGTTCAGCTCGGTTCAGTTTTGTAAGGGCTTGGTTCGAAGGATAAATAATTGAGCTCGAGTTCGATTTTGCGGATCTTTTGATAAACAAGCCGAGCTTGAACCTAGCAGGGCTCGGCGCGAATAAGTTCGTCTCGGCTTGAAATATATAGGTTCGGCTCGGCTCGGCTCGGCTCTGCTCTGCTAGGCTCAAACATGCCAATATTCAGTTTGACTCAGCTCGTTTAGCCAATTTTTCAATATTAAGGCTGAACTGTTGACGAATTCGAGCTCGAGCTTTGTACATGCTTGGCGAGCCGAGCTCGAGTCTAGCTTTTCCGGCTCGATTCGAACTCGAGCCGAGCTTGAGCCATACGAATTCTGATAGAACCGAGCTCGAACATGCCAATATTCGATTCGACTCGGCTCGTTTACACCCCATTGACTCTCTCCCACTGACTGAGTGAATTCCACAAACTCTCTTGCCTGTGGCGGTCACTTTAATGGTAAGAAAACGGCGGCCAAGATCATGCAAAGTGGCTGTTATTGGCCAACCATACACATGCATTCTGTCTGGCTTACTTGTGATGCCACATGTTACGAGATTCCAAAAAACGTGCCCGTCCTTTTAGAATGGAAAAAAATGGAGATTGCCGAAAAAACCCAAATGCCCGCTCCACGTACTTTCCTGCTATAACGCTGCTACGGAAATCGACCATTGACACCGACCGTACGTGGCATGTGGGGCCCACATGAATGATCTGAGCCATTCAACATTTTAAAAAAAAAAAACCAAATGGGTATGTGAAAAATAAGCTCAATCCGATATGTGTATGTGCTCGACCAAATCTTTCCATTTTTCATCCAATCTTCCAATTTTTTCTGATTTTTCAAAAATGGAAAGATTGAATTGAATACATACATATCGGATTGAGCTAATATTTCATGATCAAGAATCCACTCAGGTTTTTTTTTTAAAATTTATTAAACTGTTCAAATCATTCGTGCGGGACCTAGAGTAGGCCCCGCTTGCCATTGGTACACATGGTCGATTCCCGCTAGTCGGTTTCCTTGGACTCTTCGTTTCTGCTAACTCTTGCATCACCTAAAAGTGTTGTTTTTTTCTCCTTGGGGAAGCGAAAACCAATGTTGCCCATGGAGGATATGTGTCATTTTGCCATTGGAGTGGGGTAAACCTAAATAGAGTTTTTACCCAAATTTTGGGTTAAAAAGTAGTAAAAATTAATCCAAAATTTGGGTGAAGGCTGGAATGCTCTTAGGTAAACATTCAAAAATTAACAAGTGCATGAAAAACCCAATTTAGACTATATAAACCAGGATGGAAAACATCTTAATGCTGGAAACACAGAAGTAGATGCATTATGCACATGATGCAATTTAAACAAAAAGGCAATGCTTCAACTCATAGCACATAGTTAAATACAGATTGCCGTCAATTTAAGCATTTGGTTTGAAACAATCCTGAAGAAAACATCTCTGTAAGTTATCCTAGTCCAATAAGCCCAAAAGAATTCCATGGAATCATAGATAAAATATTGGTCTCCGCTCATGACGATATATACTGCCTATTCTCCATTTCTAGTCCCAAGATAAGATGCATGTCTCAGAAAGGAAGAAGAATGGCAGACAGATCAAGCAACTTCCAGATGAATATTATCCTAACAGGGACAGTGCAGCGGACAACAAACTGCAAGATCAGTTGACATAAAATGTTATCGGAGTTGAGAGTTCTAGCTATCTTCACCCAAAAAATGAATTCTAGGTGTGAGCACATCAGCACATGCACGAGTATGGGAAAGAAACAAGGAATCTTACCTTCCCATTTTAGATCAAAAGCCGTACAAGAGAAAAGTAAAGGAATTTAAACTTGGTATTCCCTTCTCAGTTAACAAGATGGTGAGGTTTGTCACAAGCCAACAATCAGCAAGATAGAAGTTCTGGTTATCTTGAATGTCAAAATTAGAGAAGAATATCCATTCCTATAGTTTCTTCTTTTAGGACAGAGAATATGCATAACGCAGAATCTACCTCCTTTTTCTTTATTTTGATGCGACAGAATCTAGCTCTTACGTACACTAGGCTTGGCACAACCTGCACAACTTAATAGAATGTCAAACATTGGACTAATCTTTGGAGGCACTCTTATGAGGTTTTGGCAACTGATGGACTTCTCATCTACCATACATGAATGCTTTTTCCACAATTCTCTGTACCAAATTTATTAGGGTAAATTCATAAATACAACAAGGGGTATAGGGAGGAAACTACCAATAATTTTGAAGTCTTTTCTAGAACAACTCAAACTCCAAGTCCT
>BPLS01021971.1:0-26295 GCA_019656275.1 Rhododendron kiyosumense | reverse complement strand
TCGAAAGAAGAACCGATCTCGAAGCCACTTTATCTTGGATAGCCATCCACGAAAAAATTTCTACCTTCAGGGGGCTAATATTCTTCCAAATCGATTCCAGAACCCAGTTGCTATCAAAACCATCTTTCTCCCATTTATTATAAACTGACTTACCAGAGAAATAATTATCAGAGGCCCATTTCCAACTTAATACATCTCGCTTGGATTGATCCAAGTGCACTGACTGTAATCTCAGGACTAAGTCATCAAATTGTTGAACTTCCCAATCCCGCAACCTTCGCTGGAAAAGAATATTCCACCTACCATCACCTCTTGCATCTTGTAAATCACTGATCACCATATATTTTTGAGTGGAGATTAGGTAAAGGCGAGGAAACTCCTCCTTAAGCAATGTGTCCCCTAGCCAAACCTGATTCCAGAAAGAAATCTCTTGCCCAGATTGAACCACCAGTCGAAACCCGTCCTGGAGAATGGAACCGATACCCGAGGAAGTATCCCCTATTGAACATATGTCTCTCCACAAGTTGGATACCTTACCGGAAGAGGGTAAGCAAGGTAACCAGCATCTTTGCTCCAGCTTATATTTGCTCTTGATTACCTTCACCCACAATGAGTCTCGGTCTTCGCTAAATTTCCACCACCACCTGGCCAAGAGAGCCAGGTTTTGGATCCTCAAGTTCTTAACCCCTAGCAAAGAGTGTGACTTGTGAGACTATATTTTGCACAAAATCAAGGAAGCTCCATTTTTGGGTCGGAGAGTTACAACAAAGTTGGCTCCCTATCTTTCTAATTTTTGTAATCGCTTTCGAAGATTAATAAAATCTCTTTTTCGTTGTTTAAACAATGGTTTTTACGATTAATTCTCCAAACTACATATATTAATCTCTCACTACTACAGCTATCATTTTATGGTTTCGTTATTATAGTTCTTGAGAACTTACAATTTTGAGATGATTCAACCTGTCTAAGTCCATTTGGTTGTACCTCTTGGCAATCAAGGGGGAGATTTGGGGATTCGAGTCTATAGAGAGACTTCAATCATCCTTTAGTTGTTAACTTAGATGGTTCAACCTGTCTAAGTTCATTGCATGTTTCCGACGACTTGCCAGACCTCCTCTCTTGCCTGCACTTGCATTCTGGGTAAATACACAGCAAAACCATAGTCAACAGCAGCAAATTTGAGGTGCTTAATTTCTTGGCCAGCAAAACAGAATGCTTTGCAATTCTCAATCACCTCTTCCAAAGCAATTCTCTGCTTCCATTTTCTAGTACTTGCTTTAGATTGGATTTCAGTAGGATACCCAATTAGTCACCGTCTCCGACTTGGCCCAATAAGTCATCATCTCTATCTTTTTTGGTTTTCTCGACGTGTTTTTAACTTGCTTGGTCTTGGGTTGTTTGTAGCAGGATCGTGGGTGTTTCAGTTTTGGTTTTCTTCTGGATTGTTGGTGTTTGGGTTTCAGGTTCGTGTTCTTTGGTTGACGTCCCACTTTCTTGTTTTTTTCGATTTTGGGTGGCGCTTTCCACTTTGCCTCTGGTTCGTTTAATCTTTGTTTTTACTCTTCAAAAATTAATAAATTTCTTTTGTCAGGCTGACACTCGGTAATGGCTTCAGCCGTCCTAGTACTCCCTTAGGTCCTATTAGACTTAGGACTGTGTTAGACATAGCCCAGCCTGGCGGTATGGGTCAAAGGCGGTCGGAATGAGTCCTTCCGCCTACAGGAGTCACTTGAGGCGGTGGGCTGGTCGCCAATTCATTCCCATACCGTTCTCCTTATCTGTCGGTGTCCGAATAGTTGTTGTAAGGTCAATGGAGAATTGTCGCTTCTTCCCAGTTCATCTTCGCCCTGCTCTTGCAACGAGAAGGGTCTAATTACCCTCTTGGTAGCTCGGCTTCTCCACTCTGCCTCGTTCTCCGTCTCAGAACCTTCTCAGCATTCTCCTCGGATATATGAGCCAAATGAAAATATCCTCATCAATCAAAACGTTAGAAACAAAACGTTAGCAACCTTGGCCAAACTTATTTGTTTACACGTTTAGCAAATATTTCAGTTAAAACAAATTTTCGAGGGTCTAATTGAAATAATTTGTACAAAGTGCGTAAGATTTGTAAGCAACAAAACGTGCCCAAAATTTTGAACACAGACTAATTTTCTACTTCAGGGTCAATACCCAATTTCCAAAATCATCACCAACCTTGGCCAAGTAATCATCCCCCGGCTTCAGGACGATGCGAACGCCGATTGAAGCCCTTGGCACCGACAGCAATCCCATTGTGGCGATTGCTCCTGCTCTTGAACAGTTGTCGTTGCATTGGATCACGAGCTCATCCATCACCGTGGCATTAATAATCAAGTAAGAAACAAAGCTGATTTCGAGATCTTTCCCGCGAAATCCTATAATCCGAACGACCCTGAGTTGGCGTGAGATGCTATCGAACCGCTCCTTTAACGCCCAAAACATGTGCTGAGGGCACGAAACAAGACTGGGATTTATAGAATCTTGGTAGGCTTGGTCAGGGTCTTGCTCCTGATGCGAAAAAAATAAACTATAATGACAAAATGTTCTAAAACAAATAAAATTGAAAAAAATTGGAGCTTTTTTTTTTTTTTTTTTTTAAACTTACCTTATTCGTGATCTGAATTTTGGATAGGTGCCTGCTCACTCTCAAAATGTATGAAAGTATGATTCCGTGTCTGATACTGTTCAAGTCCCAATTGGTGCACAACACCCGCAGATTCTCGAAAGGAACTTTGTATGGATCATGGGGGACATCGTTACTTGGATGATCACTTTCCTAGAAAACAAGAATCGGAAAATATTAGCAAACATGGATGAAAATCAAGAAGCAATGCTACAAACATAGATGTCAGGCATATATAAAATTTGACTCATGTCTTCGAGAGAGATTCCTGGTGCAGGTAGAATCCACAACAATCCGGATCTCTGTCCAAAATATTTTCCAAACTAGTAGTAACTGTAGAGAAATTGATCAGTTAGTATGGGATAATGAGATAGGTAACAATTTCATTCAGGAAAAGAATCAAGTTACAGTGCTTGATTTTATATATCCCACGAAAATGAAGATGTCGTGGCTTATTATTTCATGAGTATATGGCTGCAAATTATTGCGATCCCTTCGTTACAAGATAAAAGCTATGATAAACAAAGGAAAATGATCCACATGTTATATTGGGTCTGGCTTCTCATAAACTTTTATGCGGTTTTTCCTCCTTTTTCTGCCAAGCGGTAGACGAATAGCATTCATAGAGCTACAACAATGAGACATTACATCAATCTTGTAAGATTTGCAGCAACAAGATCAAGCACGATACACCATAATCCAAGAAATAGCCTTGTAACGAGAAAAAATAACCTAACAACGAGTGACTCCTCCACGAGAGTCATTCGGATTATCTCTTGAGCTCTCAGTAGCAAATGTTTAAGTTAGTCCTATTTGGTTCACCTTCTACATTCTAATACTAAACTCTTTTAAGCACACGAATGAGATGTTTATGGAAATCTATTAGCCCCTCAGAGTTCAATTTTTTTGCTTGGCTAACTAGCATGGCTAGGCAGGATCAAATCTTCTGATTTTTTGGGCAGAATTAATTTGGGATCTCAAATATTCGAAATACTTTAAGTAAGTGTTGGGAGTTTCCAGAATCTTGTGATAAATGTTCTGCTAATATGCCCAAAGGTTTGGGGGTTTTGGTCCTCTATCATCAATTGGTGGGGCCTCCTCATCTCCCCTGCACTTTCACTCTCCACCATGAACAGTAGCAACAGCAACAACAGCTCCAGTTCCAACTCCGGCCAACTCGAACATTGAAGACAGCCTCTGCATCTTATGTGGAAGACAACGTACGTGAGGTTCAAACCTCATGGACCAATGCTAATCCTGGATGGAGGTTCAAACCTCAAGTGTTTTGTGGCCCTGTGCCTCTATGTGCCTCTCTGTGTTTTTTTTTTTTTTTTTGAAAAATCAAATAGTTCAGGTGTTTATGAGATTGAGGTGAAAGTTCAGGAGCTTATTTGAAATTTTTCCTATTGTTTAACCAGGTACAACCTGTCCTATCGAGCATCATATCATTGCAACCTAATGGGCCAGATTATTCAATCAATGAAATGGTGATCAACATTCCAAGTACAAAAGAAGGGTATGATTGCCAACAAGTTAATTTTGAGCTTATTCGGCCAGTACCTTATTACTCCTACTTAATCTGTGTGGTATGAAAAATGTGATGAAGTCTTGTTGTAATGTTGGCTTGGTCATGAAGTCTTGTGTATGCTGTGAGTGTTAAATTGCTGATGCTGCAAGTGGGAGGTTTGGGATGCTTCCTGGTGGGGAGATATGCAGTAAGGAGGAAGTGGTCAAGTCTTTTGGTCATGATGCTGCATGTAGTTGCGTTATTCTTGCAAGAAGGAAGTGGTCAGGTCTTCTTGCCAACTTGTTGTATTATGTTGTTTAGGGGGTCTTGAGTGGCACATGATTGTCGGAGTGCGGGTGACAACCTAGTTGGGAGGCGCGGCGCGGCCCTTTTTGTGCTACCGTCATGCCCTTGCTTTTTAAAATCTTTGCACATTATCTTCAAAGACTTATAAATTCTGTACATGATGAGTTGTGGTATTTGTTAACATTTTTTTTTTTTTTTGCTAAGCTATTTGTTACTAACTTATTACTCCCCAGCCAAGTGGGGATATAAAGTCAAACCAAACCGAGCCTTATGTTCCAATCATGAAGTCGGTTACATGAATTCTTTTCCTCTATTGAGCTCTGTCAATGGCCACTTGTTTACTTCAAACCCATTAAACTCGTATGTTTGCGCAGAAGAGCATCTAATATCAATGTAGGTCTCTCTCTCGGTAGCGTTACTATCCAAAACTATCATATTCGCTTCCTTAACTACTACATCTGCAGGTCTAGGGTAGATATGCAGGTGGGAAAATAAAAAACCTAGATAAACCACATCATTCTGCATAAAAGTTTTCTAAAATGCTAGATGTTTAGTACTCCTTAAGTAATTGTAGTAGGGGAGGAGAGAACTTACCATGTAAATACCAGAATACCTCACAAGATGATCAATACTAGAAGTTCGGAATTCTGCAAGGTTTGGGCAGTCAACTACCATTCTTCCATTTGGGCACGAAAGTTCATTGACCACCAGAACCCTAAGGCCCTTTGCACACAACGTGAAGTGACATACACGAATCCCACGAACCTCCAAAGACTTCAAGTTCTTGTCACGGATTCTGATCCAAGGAATTATACAATGTCTCAGGCTCAGATCCTCCAAGAACATGCAGTTGAAGATTATTTTCTCTAGGGCGTCGCTGCATAATTTGACCCCGTTCAGCCTGAGGGATACGAGGTTTCCACAGCGTTCGAATGGGGACTCGCTTACGATCAGATAATTGCTGAGTTCCAAGACCCTGAGGGTTTTGCAACGGAAAGCACTGGTCGGTAACGCAAACATCTCCTCCTCCGCCGACGAAGAATACCCCAGGGATTCCAGAAAGGCGTAGCCCAGGCAAGTCAGCGACAGCTCTCGAATCCCGCCCCCTTTTTTCCCGTCGAGGAGGGGTTCGATCCATTCGAACACTTTATAAAAGTGGTTCGAAAAGTGTGAAATCCTGCACGCGGTGATCGAGTTCATTGCCAACTGGCACGAGAGTACGTGAGATATTATAGGAATGGCAAACAAAATCTCATCGGCCAGCTCATTTTCCTGTTTTGAAAGATGATTTCGGGGCTTTGAAAGGGCTCGCTGGAATCCGTCCCGGATTTGTTTGGTCATGTTGATGGGATTGATGTGGAGGCCAGAGAGGTACCGCCACTGGTGTCGCCACCGGCTTGATAGAACGCTGGTGGCCACGGCGGATTCAAGAGGGAGGAAAGAAATGATTGAGGATAAGAGGGAGTCCGGGAGCGCGCTGATGCGGTCCAGGGGTTCTCCTTGTTTGGAGGCCATGGTTGTTTTTCGTCTCTTGTTTCGGGGGTGGGTGGGCATAGGGTATTGCCGTAGAAGAATGGATGAAAACCTAGTTAGGGTTTGCTAATAAGGATGCATGGCATTGTCTCGTATTTCGAGCCTATTAGAGGGACAAACGAGTTTGAAGAGGTGTCACTCTCATGGAGTCATAATTCAATCCAATCCAATCTCAAAGACTAAAACACGGGTTTCAATTTCTAACAACCATGAGTAATGGTTCGGTCCTTGAATTCTTATAAAATTAAATCAATTCGGAATGTGTTCACCAATTTCCCGTTCTCAATTCATTTCTTTAGCTATCTTGATCCGAAGAGTAAAATGGGCTAAAAAAATATAATCTGGTTAATGGAATTGATAAATTTTCCTAAATTCTAACGAAAAATTTTCTCTCGTAAATGTGCATGGTACTTGGACCACAATTTTATTCTTCTAGGGTTTTGAGAGTTCTAAGGCATCTTTGAGAAGCCACAGCCGCTTTACTTTTTTTCTGGGGGGAGGGAGGCGCCCCTCTCCCTCTACTCCCCCAGGCTCCTCCTCCATCCGCTCTCCCTTCTCCGCTCTCCTCTTTCTTCCTCCTCTTCCCTATGGTTTTTTTCTTTTCGTTTTCTCCTCCCTCAAATCTGACTGTCTCTGTTCGGCGGGCTCCGCTGTCATCGGAGTTGTTTGTCCGCTTGTAATCTATTGCCGGTGCCCTTGTGGCAACAGCGGTAGAGGTAGTGATGGTTGCGATCCGTTCGGCAATTTTTAGGCAGCTAAATTTAGAGCAAAATCTGGTGGAGTTTTGTCTCTCATTGTGAGAATAATAAAGTTTGCCTTTGGGCGATTTGTTTAGGCTCGAGAAGATTAGTATGCATCTATTGGTGATTTGCTAGAAATTCAGTAGTGTGCTCATTTCTGGTCAAAGTGCATCTGATTATCTGGGTTCTTGTTGTCTTTTTTTCTTAACTAGTAATGTATCTCTTGTTGACACTACAATAGGATATATGAATTTTTTGTTCAGCAGAAGGTGCGTCAGGCGATATCTGTGCTAGGGATGAAAGACATCAATCGCTTCGTTCTTTCTCGTTATGTATAAGTTAGATGATTAGTTTGACTTTGTCCAAATTATCTGTAATGAATTTCATTGTGTAAGTGTCGTTGGACTTTATCAATGTAGTACCTCTCACTTTTATCAATCACTTTTATCAAAAATAAAATAAAATGTGGTACTTGGGTGTATGATGGACACTTAGCCCAAAATACAACGAAGTTTGAAGTTGACAAAAACAACGTCCATAAGCAAAAAACACTATTTGAGGTGGTCACGGCGGACGGGTTTGGCTGGTGGTGGATGTTGGGATGCGAGGTGCTTGCGGCTGGTGTCTCTCGGATTGATTTTTGGGACCGGTGACATATGGCAAGTTCACGGCAACCCTCGTGGCAGCATCGGAAGCATTTTGTATTCAATCTAGTGTGGTGGCAGATTGGGTGTTAGGTGGTATAGTTAGGGTTTGTTTTTTGGGATTGGGAGTGTTTTAGGATTTTGTTGGTCTTTGACTAACGTTTGGGTCTTGGGTTCCTCTGGAGATTAAGTAATTTTAATTTCCTTGAGCCCTTGTCCTGTTAATTTTTATAGTTTTTGAATTCAAAAATTAATAAAATTCTTCGTTGATCCCAAAAAAAACACTGTTTGAAGTTAGACGATTAATTAGGTGGGTTTCTCTGGAATGATCTACGGTTTCTCTCTCTAGCTGCGGCTTGCACTGCATTTTTTCATTCCACTAGCGGGTTACACAGACTCCTACGATTTCAAATCTGCATTTGGTTTCAAAGAAATTCCGTATGCATTCGGTCTCGGTTTCTCTCTCCAGCTGCATCCAATAGTTCGAAATAGCTTTGTACATTTTTTTAATTTTTTTTTTGAAAAGAGTCATTCATTCAACAGCCCATCGGGCAAACAAATTTCAGAATAGATACAGGGGAGAACCAAAGCAACCTAAACGTCGATCCGGTACCTACTGCCGAAGCAGGCCACGCGATAACGCCGGTACATAAGAACCAATCTAGGTCTAGATTACAGAGGATTTAAGAAATCCACAGCTCAAACCATGAACAAATAAGCATCGTTGAAATTTGGAGGCAATAAAACAACAAAACAACTGAAATCTAACAGGTCTCATGGACAAAAAATCACAGTCACCGGCCTAAACCACCGGACTGTGGCGACCGAAGACCAGTCTTCATCCAGCCGATTGCTGCTCAGCCCAAACAACACCACCGGACCACCACCAACCCCAACAACACCACCGAAACCCACCACCCCAAAACAAACATGCAGAGACAAAGTGACCACCAACACCGGACCATTCCTCAATAGGCGCCGTATTATTCGCCCACCACCATCACCCATCAGATCTGGAGCACCCAGACTGGTACAGAATTGGACAGGGGAAACCCGCCGATAGAAAAGGAAAACTGAAAAAAAACAGAAGAAGAAAAAAAAAAAAACGGAAACCCCAAACACCAACAGCATACCTTATTGCTCGTTGCCGGACCAGGAACAAAACAGATCTGAAGACGATGGAAGAGGAGCGGGCTAGAGGACCCACCATCTGCCGGCGAAGCTGGTTGGAGGAACCCATGCCGTCCTAACAAGCCGCCTCCCGAAACCTATAGATCATGGAGAACACAGCGAAGAGGGAGAGGAGAGGCGAGGAGGGTAGGGAGGAGCGGGGGGAGGAGGGTGAGAGAGGCGGAGGCTCCCCCTCCCCCAGATCTAGAAACGAAAAAGTTTTCTCTCTCTAGCGGCGTCGAAGTTTTCTCTCTCTAAAATGTTTGGACATTTCTCTCTCTAAAATAGCTTTGTACATTGATCTCTCTAGCTTTCATGAAATTTCTCGATTGGTTATGAGGTTACAAATGGACGGATTCGGCCATTTTTGAAGCTTCAATCTCGTAAGTCAACTCACTAACCTTTTAGCTTTGCTTTAAAAGTTAGCGAATGCACACTAATTTTTGGGAATTCATGGAAGTTAGTGAAATAAAGTGTATATTTCACTGCCTGTTTTTGGGAATTCATGGAAGTTAGTGAAATAAAGTGTATATTGATCACAAGCCGAATCAAATAATAATGTCCAAAATATACCGAATCAGATAGATTAATAATTAGATACACAACAACGTAAAGCTTTCTTCTTTCCCTATGATCGATGCGTTTTAGTGACCTCACGGCATGTCATGTGATTTTCAAATGCTCTTCTTCTCTCTTCCTCTATGTACCCATCATCGAGTTTTCTTCAATATTTTTTTGCCGTTTCAAAAAAAAAAAAAAAAACCCGTAAATCTCTTCGAAAAAGAGATTTCGAATCAAACACCAACTTCTCAGACTAATTCATCAACGTCAGCCGAGAAACTCTTTTACTTTTTTACTTCACCAATCGAACTGATGCCTTCAATGTATGTAGTAGATGAAATCAAAGTCCGCATCAGTAATTATAATACTGCGGCACCACTATAATGATCACAATGGTTCCAAGGACAGCCTGCACATTCCAAATCCAACAAAAAAAAAAAAAATTCGGCATTTACATAGGAAGTTAACGGCATCATTAATTAACCAAATTGAACCTTACGTTTCGATTAAAAAAACAACCACTTACACCAATAACGCAAGCAATAAGTCCGGGTTTCTCTCTGTTGTCATAAGTTTTGACACAAAATAGCATGATTGCTCCAACATACCAGGGGATGACACCGAAGAAGAAACCAAGGATGAACCTTCAGACAAAGGCATACAGATCAATCACCATCGATCAAGGCATCAACCAACATGACTTAAGCAGGGAATCAGGAGCTCAAGTCCTCTGTGCCGGTTGTTTGGTATATATACCGGCTTTTTTTTTGTAGCTTTTATCCTTGGATTAAGTTGAAATTTTGAGAGATGAGAATTTTAAAACGTAATCCATGGGCAAATAATGCACAAAATGGACACCGATGAATACCAAACTAAGGTACAGAGAACTTGAGGTCGGGGTCCCGTCCATCCTTAATTTGCTACCAATGGTAGATCCAAACAATTCATCTTGTAGTATTTGCAGGAAAGAACATCTTTGCAAAATATGACCATAGACTTACAATAACCAGCCAAAACCACAACCACAAGGAAGGGGGTCCTGTCCTCTTACAGTAGGTCTTCCTTCATAAACTGGATACATACACCACAACCAATCAAATTCCCTGATTATTAATGCCCGAATAATTTAAGGTGAGCCAAAAACATACGTATTAATGAAACACAAAGCTTTGTATGGTGACAGTCTCATCTGGCAGTCATGGGTCTCAAGAAAGCTTAATTAATTTCTCTTGTCGAGAAGAACTAAAAAAGTTTAGAAAGATCTTACACAGAGAGAGAGTTCAGAATATTCAGCAAATACGAATATAAGAGGGAAAAAAACTAAATCTCAAGTAAAACTAAACGAATTAGCGTTAGTTTGTGTTTGAAAGTTCTGGAAAGAAATGAAAAGGAATGGAAAGTTTAAAGAAAATACTTTTTTCATTTTGTTGCTGAAGAAAGAAGAAAAAGAATGACATATCGTAAATTTTCTATCTTTCTCCTCTTAATCATTTTTCCTTCTTTTTCTTTCTTTCTTCGATATCCAAACAAACCCTAAATAACTCACACCATATGTGTAACTTCCTCAATTCGTCACGACAGAAAATTAAACTCAACTAAAAACAGGTTGCTATGCCTGATATTGGAACATCTCCCCCTCTTCGAGGGTGTGTAGCTCTAAAGTTTGAATTTTGTTGCTTTAATTTGTTTCTCTGTATATAATTCAATTTTGTGGGCGATTATGCCTTTGTTTTTTATTCTGGGGTATGACCCTTAGCTCCTACAATGGATTTGTTTCAATAAAATCTCAAATTATCCCCCAAAAAAAACCATTAATTTAACAAAAATTTAGAAAAGACGAAAAAATGTAACAAATCAACCAATATAAAAAATTAAGGGAGAGAGGGTAATGAGACCTTGACCGGTCTGATAGCCATGGGCATCGGACTGAGGCAGCGGTGGAGGAGCAGAGCAATAGGTGGCGTTAGATGGCTGACATGGTTGAGGAAAGCCCATCTCTGGCCGTGGAGGATAGTTTGCAACTCCTTGGAACATTCCATCGTGAGGGGGGCCGCCACTCGTTGCTTCTCTCTCCTTCCCTTCATTATTCATCTTTTAGTTTTTTTCCCCCGAAAAAAACTTCAAGATTACAGGGTTCATTCAGATGTTCTTGATAAACACAACCTTCTTGTTTTTTCTTCTCCGTTCAGTGATTATTAATTCGTCTCGGGGGCACAGTCACGTAACGTTCTAACAGACTCCACAAATATGTAAGTTCATATACCCTTGGAAATAGGCCCCTAAAATTATGCTCGACCATCCTAGGACCAACCAACAACTATTTCCCCGTTGGAGCTGCCTGTTATGCCGCATTAACTAATTGTGGCCCTACGTGTGATATGATCTATATATGACTATCGAATATGGTAATCTGCATATATAGTTATAAAGGCACTAATATAAAATAAAATAAAATAAAAAACGAAGAAGAAGTTATTTTCTATTTTAACCGACTACTATCAAGTTTCTTAATAAAATACCAGTACTTTTGTTGATTAAAAAAAAAAAAAAAGTACCATTGATGTCTCTACACTGTTCTCGTGAACAAGCACGTATCTATCCATACAATACAAGAACAGCCTCCAAAACTATCATACACGAATTTTATAACTTTTTTCTTTTTTATTTTTATACCGGCTACATGTACGTGTGTGTATATGTATAGTTGTGACGACCCGAATTTTTACATTGCCTCAAAATTAATACATCTCTAATAATTACAAATCCTCAAGATAAATATACATGGTGGGCCTATAAACCTCCAAAATAAAAAAGATTTTCTAAACAATCTCTATAAAACTTAAACCTTCAAATACTTCAACTGGGGTCCCCACAACTTTCTCTGCACCTGAAAAATATAAAACGCCCGGATAGTATATGCAATACGAGGACAATAACATGGCTAGCAATAAGAATATGCTCAATAAACGAGGATAACAAATCAAGTAGGATCATTTTGAACGCTTTTCATTTATAGCCTCGTACCCGGCTCATTTCGATAACATGCCAAGCACCACCCAGGTCAAAACTCTGTATCGGGCACATGGGCCCCATAAACTTACCGGACGCCCCATGCGGCAGTCCATCATACATCTTTCATAATTCTATGATCCGGTGGGCTTAAACATGTACCAATCTGTTCCATGGTTTTCAGCCAAATACTTTCTATGTCACGATTCAAGAAGTGACAATAATCGAGTCAATAAGCATAGATATCAAATGAGTACAAATATGAGAGAATCAAATAACACTCTTTGCAAAGAGATTTAGCTAGGAATGTATTGCACACTACCCGGTACCTCAAGTTATGCCTGAATATCACCTCGCCGATATTAGAACCATCCTAAAAATTATTCTCTCTCTGATCCGAGTCATCAAGGTCTGAAGTGTATTAAAAGCCTTCAATAACTCAAGAAGAACTCCACGGCCATTTTGCCTGACCTTAGAGAAGAAGGGTCTGATTGTCTTAAATTCCGTTGTGACTAGTGCTCTCTAATTATAAGTAAGACTAATTCAAGAATGTATAAAACACAAGCTGCCGACTCCCATTTTTTTTATTTAATCACAAGACCCAATTATGGTACACTTGGCCACATTCCAACTTGTACACCAAGCTTCCTTATTGCCACATGTCTGCCTCCAAGTTTGACACTCACAACAAGCTACTCTCACCACAACCGAATGCCCTCTTTTACTTCTTTTTTTTTTTTTTATAGTCCTATATTGTCTAAATTTAAAATTCAAGTAAAATTACCATTTAGGAAAAATACGGGATGTTACAATAGTACAACTAATTTTTGTGTTTGAAACATATGCTGATTAGAATCAGAACAGAGGCTTTACGTAAAAACTAGAACAAGAATAGCATTGATTGAGATCTATCGACATGTTTAGTGAGTTGGGAAAAACAAGCAATTAGTGTCTCATGCCAAAAAGTCATCAAACCACATCGAAAAAGTTTAGGCTCAGAACGGTTATGTGATTGACGAGCAAAAAAACGAACAAACAAACAATTGATTGCTAATCAAGTGCCAATATATAGAAGTAGAGGTATATAGAAAAGTGCGAACGTACAGTTTGCAGATTGGTATGCTTCAGTCCATAGGATTTTGGTCCGGACACGATTTTCAATTTCTAACAACCATGAGTAATGGTTTAGTCCTCGGATTCTTGTAAAACCAAACAATCCAGTCCGTGTAGACCAATTTCACGTTCTCATGCCATCTTGATTCCAAGAGTAAAATGGCTAAGGCCCCGTTCCGGAACGTGAAATAAGTACTTATTTTTAAGAAGGCATTTTCAAGCTTAAAAATGATGGGTTTATTGAAATATAAAAATATACAATATGGATTTTGTTTGAAAGATCTCATTGAGATATTTAATACAATGTAAAAAAAATCAAAAAATTATTTTTCATATACATTATTTTTTAGTTTGAAAATGTGAAATAAGTACTTATTTTTTAAGAAGGTGTTCTGGAACGGGCTCTAAAAAAATATAATGTGGTTAACGGAATTGATATATTGGGCTTTTAGGTCCATTAGGTGGTTGGGCTGTGTTCCATTTGATCTTCATTGCATTATCTAGGCTTTGAGGTCTTTTAGGCGTGGCCTAGGCTATTGGGTTTTTCTTCTTGATTGGCATCTTGTCAATCAAAATTTGGGTCTCGAATAGACATTTGTTGCATTTTTCCTTACCTTTTTAGTCTTTGTTTTCCTTCAAAGAATTAATAAAAAAAAATGGCCGTTCAAAAAAACACTTTCCTAAAATGCTGTACTTGCTGTTCAAAAAAAAAAAAAATTTGTTGTACTTGGGTGTAGGATGGAGACTTGGCCAAAAATACAACAAAGTTTGTTTTTTTAGGCAGAGGACACACGCGTCTTTTCCAACAAGAGATGCTATCAGTACAAATATACTAGTACATATCCTGCGTACAAATCAGTTTCGAGCCCATTTTGGATTCCAAAAAAATGATCCAAACCGTTCATTTTGTTTAAAGTATATAAGCCGAATCGGATTTCGGTAGAAGCGTTTACGATATATCAAACTTTGTCCCAAAATTCAAGCTAGAATTCAGAAGCAAAGTTGGATGTATCGCAAACACCCGTAACAATATCTTGTTTAGTTGAATTTTTGCATGGACCCTAAATAAAGTATTTTAAACAAAATGAGCAGATTGAATTATTTTCTTGGCACCCAAAATGGGCCCAAAATTGATTTGTACATGATGGTACAAATTTTTTATCTGTACCTTTATCATTTCTGAATTAATTACGGTGTTTCTCTGGAATGATCTACGATTTCTCTCTCCAGCTGCAGCTTGTACTGCGGTTTTTCATTTCGCCTGCATGCAAGGTTAAATTACGGTTTTAAATCCATTTGGGTTCGAAGAAATTCCGTACGTATTGGATTTACATAAAAAAAAAAATAAAGTGTGAAAACTGATTTTTTGCAATTCAATGGAAAATCATTTAAAGAATGCCGGCGTGCTCATGTAAATCCAATAAAGTTAAAAAGAAGAAGATGAGTCTATCAGTCGTTGTTTTAAAAACATGACAAGTGATTATGAGCTATTGTAAATCGACTCTACATGTCATTACTGAATATATGTGATCTCATACTTATTTGAAAAAGATAATATCTCGGCCGTCCTGTTGTAAGTGGGTCTCTTTGCTCTTGAGCACCCCTGTTGTAATTCCCTCGATGTATTCGTTCGAGTTATTATAAAAATTTCGTTTGCCGAAAAAAAAAAAATCTCGGCCGTCCTGTCCTATATTTGGCTTGGCTTGGGTTTGAGTCGTTTGACCACTCATCAACCCTTGCTTAATTTGCTCCTTTTAATTGTACTCTTTATTTACTCATTATTAAACATATTTTCCTTGCCAATTGAAAAAGATAAATATACAGATACAATATCTTTTAAAGCATCCATAGAAAGTCAATTGTGTGACTAAATAATTAGTTAATCAGCCACACCCCACAATTAATTAAAAATGAGTAGAATTTCAACCCTCTTAACAGTTGCATAATTTATTGAATAAAGTGTATGAACTAACATATACCATTGTGTAGTATGTTAGAATGTCACATTGACGTCTGTGCCCCGAGACGAGTGAATAATCACTCCAGAGAAGAGAAAGAAGAAGAAGGATTGAGGTTGTGATTTTCACGGACATCAAACAAAAAATTCCTTTATTTTTTGAAGTTTTTCTTTTGGGGGAGAAAATTAAAAGATGAATATTGAAGAAGGGAAGGTAAGAGGAGTAACCAGTGGCAATTCCCCTCAGCCAAGAGTTGCAAACTATCCTCCACAGTCGGTGATCGGGTTCCCTCAACCGATTTCGCCATCTGCTCCTCCGGCTCCACCTCAGTTCTATGCCCACAATTTCCAAGCCGGCCAAGGTCCCAATTCTCTCTCTCTCTCTCTCTCTCTCTCGTATGCGTTTAGGGTTCTTTTTTTGTCTTCCCAAGGGTATAAGGGTTTTAGTTGAGTTTAATTTTTTGTCGTGTCGAAGTGAGAGTTAGACATATATATGAGGTCATATCCAATTGAGATATTTCACATTTGTTAGGACATTGGAGAAAGGAAGAAAAATGATTAATTAGAGGAAAAAGATAGAGGAAATTTGAGAAAATTTATGTTTTTTCCTTCTTTATACTTTTCTCTTTCTTTGCTCCGCAACCCAACAAAAGAAGGGAATTATTTTAATTTTCCATTCGATTCCATTTTTTCCACAACTTTCATACACAACCTAACACTTTATTTGGTTTGGTTTTACTTGAGGTTGAGTTCGTTCTTCTTCTTTTTTCCCCCTCTTATGTTCGTCTTTGGAGAACATTTTTAATTCCAGATAAGGTCATGTTAAAACTTTTATAATTCATCTCGACAAGAGGATTTAAGGTTTCTTGAGATCCATGATTGCCAGTTTTATAATTATAACTTTTATAATTAAGGTTTATCTTAACTTAGATTATTAGGAAATTATTAATTAATCAAGGCAATTTGATTTGTTGTGGTGCATGTCCAGGATATCCAGTTGAAGGAATTCAAATTGTAAAAGTACATGACCCCCTTCCTTGCTGTGGTATTGGTATTGGCTGGTTATTGTAAGTCTTTCATATTATGCCTCCATAATGAGATTCTATAGATTTGGGAGGTTCATATTCCTTCAAACAGTATCTGTGGGTTACATTTTTTATTTTTTTTTGAAAGAGTCATTCATTCAAGTCCATCGGGCAAAAGATTTTAAGACAAATACAGGAGAGAACCAAAGTAACCTAAACGTCGATCTCAGGTACCTACTGCCGAAGTAGGCCCCGCGATAACGCCGGTACATAAGAACCAATCTCGGTCTAGATTAACAGAGGATCAAAGAGATCCATAGCTAAAACCCGTAAACAATAAAGCATCGCTGAAATCTAAAGGCAAAACAACAATAAATCAACTAAAAACCAACAGGTATCCTGGACAACTTGCCTCTTCCAGCCGAAATTGTTGCGCAGCCACACAAACACCACCGAACCACCACCAACACCAACAACACCACCACCGAAACCCACCAGCCCTAAAAACAGACAATCAAACACGCAAAGACCACCAACACCGGACCATTCCTCAAAAGGCACCAAGTTATTAGCCCACCACCATCACCCACCAGATATGGATCATCCAGACTGGTACAGAACCGGATGGGGGAGACCCGCCGGTAGAAGAGAAATAGGAAAAGCAGAAGAAAAAAAAAAACGAGAAAAACCCCTTACACCAACCGCACACCTTATTAAGCTCGCCGCCAGACCAGCGATTCTAGATCTGGAGACGAAGGAAGAGGAGCGGGACAGAGGAGTCACCATCAGCCTGAGAAAGGGATTCACTGGAGAGGGGTTTTTTTTTTTCCGTTCAACTCATAATCTTTCAATATATAGTACTCCCTTCATCCCATTTTGGTTGTCCATTATTCATTTTGTCTCTTTTATGTCTATTGCGTATATCTTTTAATCTATAATTGTTTTCATGAGTTCGACAATTTTGTATTATAAAACAAATTAAAATCTATCAAATAAAATAAATATTACATATTTTTGAAGATTCACATTAGAAAATATAAGCTATTAAAAACTGACACGAACATCAAAAAATGACAACCAAAATGGGAGGGAAGGATTAATAAGCAGCTGGATTGGACATCAATTAATTGGTGCATCAATGGATTAAACTCATAGATACTATATTTAAAATATAATATAATAATTGTTAATTTTTCTTTTAGAAACTGTACAATATGCATCTTTCGATATATATTGTGCATATTTAATTATGTCCGATCAAAGCTTAAATTTTCCAATGATTTTCTCTTCTACAAAGACTACGAGATAAATATAGTTTGGATCAATCATTGGTAGCAAAGGATGGAGGGGAGCTAATCTCCAGACCTCAACTTCTCAGTACGTTATTTTGGTAAATATAATATTTGCCCTTGGATTACGTTTTAAAATTCTCATCTCTCAACGTTTCAACTTAATCCGATGATCAAAAAACCACAGTAAAGGCCAGTATACCAAAAAACCGGCACATAGGACTTGAGCCCATTGTTCCCCACTTAAGTCATGATGATTGATTATGATTGTTCTGTATGCATTCTCTTGAAGGTTCATCCTTGGTTTGTTCATTGGTGTTATCCCCTGGTATGTTGGAGCAATCATACTACTTTGTGACAAAGGCTATGACAAGAGAGAGAAGCCTGGACTAATCGCTTGTGCAATTGTTGTGAGTAGTTATTTTTTAATTGACACTTAAGATTCAATTTGGCTAATTAGGTTTAGTCCTTTCTTATTTCCAGTTTTGTGGCTTTACTTAGATCAATTATTATATGTAAAGGCTGTTTTTTCTTCTTCTTTTTGGGATTGGAATGTGCAGGGTGTCATTGCTACCATTGTGATCGTTGTGGCCGCGGGGATATTCTTTTATCAATACCCAGATAATTCCAACTGATGTTGTTGTATCATCCAATAAGCCGGTGGTTTGGTTCAAAACTGCAGCCCAACTAGCAAGGTATTAATTTGATTTAAGAATGTTGTCATTTTCAAAGAGACCGATCTTCGTATTTGTGTATCTAATGTGTTTCGATGAGTCATTGGTCGGTATCCAACGAACTTGATTTTTCTCATCCTGAAAAGAACTTACCGTGCTCTAGATAATTGGTCGATTTCCATCATTATTGTGATTTCGAGATGGACCCACAAATATTGAAACTAGACTGGATTGGAAGCTTGTCAAAAACTGGATGAGTCCCTTCTTATAGCCATAGGCATGATTGGAAAGCAATTGCTTGTCAAATTATTTCTACTGGTATCCTATGAGCAATTGCTATTTCTTGAATCTGTAAGAAGTTAAGAAATTGTATGCCTAAATTTTCCCTTTCTTATGTGATGGGCGATCACCGGTTGTGGAGGATAGTCTGCAACTCCTCGGCGATTCCTTTCTTATCTGATCGGCGATCACTGGTTGTGAGTTCTTTTAAGTTCTGAAAAAAAAAAAAAAAAGAATTTTGAACAAGAGTAGCATTGATGATTGAGATCTATCGACATGATTAGTCATGAGTTAGGAAAAACAAGCAATTGGTGTCCCATGCTAAAATGTCATCAGACCACATCCCTCAAGTTTAGGCTCAGAACTCTACGTGATTGACGAGATAAAAAAACAAACAAACAATTGATTGCTAATCATGTGCCTACAGAAAAGTAGGGGTACGTAAAACTGTGAACGTTTTGCGGATTGGTATGGTTCGGTCCGTAGGACTTTTGGTCCGGGCATGATTCTCAGTTTCTAACAACCATGAGTTATGGTTTAGTCTCCAGATTCTTATAAAATCGAATCAATCCAGACTGTATATATGCACCAATTTCACGTTCTCAATTCATTTCTTTAGCTGTCTTGTTTCGAAGAGTAAAATGGGCTAAAAAAATATAATCTGGCTAACGGAATTGATAAATTTTGCTAGAATATATATATCACGACAATTTTGCTCTCTCTTAAATCTAGTACTTTGGGTGTAGGATGCACACTTAATTAGACAAAAATACAAAGTTTGTATTTTTAGGCATAGGACATACACACGAGTTCTCTAACCGATAGGGTATTTCTCTAGAATGATCTACGTTTTTCATTCGACTTGCGGGTTAAACAACTACGTACGGTTTCAAATCTGCATTCACGCGATTACGAAGAAATTCTGTTACATATTGAATTTACAAAAAAATTGTGTCCATTGGATTCACTACTTAGCTTCAGTCTAGTAGTTCGAAATAACTTTGTTCATTGATGTCTCTAGCTTTTATGAATTTCTCAATTGGTTATGAGGTTACAAATCGAGCCGTTTTTGAAGCTTTAATCTCGTAAGTCAACTCTATAACCTTTTAGCTTTGCTTTAAAAATTAGCGAATACGCACTAAATTTTCGGGTATGCCCTGCTTGTTTTTTGGGAATTTATGAAAGTTAGGGAAATTAGTGTATATTGATCACTAGCCGAATTAGATAACAATGACAAAAAAATACATTAGCATACCCGAATTCGATAGATTAATATATAATTAGATACAAAACAACGAAGAAAAATCTCTTTTATTTCGAGTCAACCACAAACTTCTCAAACTGATCCATACATGGATGTAGTAGATGCAAACAAGGTCCACATCAGTTATGATAATATAGCACCACAACTACAATGGTTGCAATGACAGCCTGCACATGCCAAATTAATCCAAAATAAAAAATAAAATCACCTTTTATATATATAGTAAGTTAAACGGCATCACTAACTAACCAAATCAAACCTTATGTTATTAGAATTAAAAAAAAAACTACTCACAGAAATTGCGCAAGCGATAAGTCCAAATTTCTCTCTGTTGTCATAATTTTTGACACAAAGTAGTAAAATTGCTCTAACATACCAGAGGATAACACCAAGGATGAACCTTCAAGAGAAGGCATATAGATCAATCCCCATCATCCATTATGACTTAAGTAGGGAATCAAGAGCTTAAGTCATCTGCACCTATTGTGTGGTATACATACCGGCTTTTTGTGTAGGTTTTTTTTTAATCCTTGGATTAAGTTGAAATTTTGGGAGATGAGAATTTTAAAACATAATCCAAGGGCAAGTAATGCACACAATAAACACCAACATATACCAATATAAGGTATAGAGAACTTGAGGTCAATCGCCCCTCCATCCTTTGCTACCAATGGGAGATCCAAACAATTCATCTTGTAGTCTTTGTAGAAGAGAACATCTTTGCGAATTTCCAACTTGTTCAGACATAAATATGCACACTAAGAAAAGATTGTAAGAAATATTTTATGACCCACCTAATCACATATGTAATTATAGTTAGTCGCCCACTTATATTATGTGTAGTGGTGGTTTCAAAAGCTTTTGGATTTCCACTACCTCAATTATTTAATTGTAAGTTTAAGTTTCCGTGATGGAGGAAAACTATAAGGTTTCTTGAGGAAGATTAAGGGTCTCTAACCTAGCATTTTATAAGCCTATGATCTCCATCAAATCTAGGCACTCTCAAATTATGCATAGGTTGGAAGACACCTAAATCTAGTGCGTCTGTGTTCGGTATTCAAACTTGAACAACAATGACTAGAGAATAGTTCAATCTTATTTCCGCTGCGTATATTGGTATGGGTTTTATTTATCTAACAAAGATGGCATATTGTACAGCTCTACAAAAAAAGTAACATTTATTGTATTAATTTTTTTTTAAAATATATCATTCATTACTTTTATCTATCACTGCACCAATTGATGTCTAATCATGCTGGAGTACTGTATATTTGCAATGACATTAATTTCTTTGAAGACTATGAGTTGAACGATTTAAATCTTTCGTTGTGAGCCTAAAGTGGAACTACTATATGAAGGAATCTGAGCTGTTGGGCTCTGGAGATTAGCTCATCCCATGAAACTTCCAATCTATATATTAAATCATTTTAGACAACAGAATATGATAGACTTACAACAAACCAGCCAACACCACAACCACAAGGAGGGGGGTCTTGTCCTCTTGAAGCAGGTCTTCCTTCATAAACTGGATACATGCACCACAACCAATCAAATTAACTCCCTAATTAATAATGCCTGAATAATTTAAGTTGAGCCAAAACAATTGAATTTAAAAAAAAAAGTAAAACCAAACGAAGCGTTAGTTTGTGTTTGAAAGTTGTGGAAAGGAATGGAAAGTTTAAAAAAAAAAATTAATAATAATCCTTCTTTCGTTTGGTTGCTGGGAGAGAAGAAAGAAGAAAATGTAAAGAAGGAGAAATCGTAAATTTTCTCAACTTCCTCTATAGTTTCCACTTAATAATCATTTTTCCTTCCTTTTCTTCTTTTCTTTGATGTCCAAACAGACCCTAAATAACTCAAGGATTCAGCATATTCATTTTTTTTTTTTCAAATGGAAAGTGATGCATTAACTTAGACAATCATAGTCAACAAGTCAGATAAATGGCATACAAAAAGTGTTCAAAAAGACTAAGAGTCGTAGTCTAGGTCCTAAGATGACCAACACCAATGACATTAGCCCAGGGTGAATTCTCTAGCTGCAATAGAAATGGAGCTAGAGACCACTAAATCTTGATGTTACTGCGATCCAAGTCTAGCTAGATAGTCTGTAGTTTGGTTGGCTTGACAATAAATGTGGACAATGGTTGAGCTAGTCCGGGAGGCAAGTCTTCGGGCTTCTTCAACTATGTGGCGGTGAGGGTGGTCAACAGGTGATCCTACATTGCAGAAACCAACTGCCACATTCGAATTTGATTCAATAGTAACATTTGACATGCCCTTTTCCAAAATGATAGTGAGGCCTCCGTATATAGCCCCTATCTCCACTTCCAAACTGTTGGTGTTGGTTGCTTTGCCATAATAACCGAGTATCCATTTCCCTGAGCTGTCTCTAATTACTCCTCCATAACCAGCCATGTTGGTGGACGGATTCAACATATTCAACACGACAGAAAATTAAACTCAACTAGAATCCTAATTACACCTTGGGAAAAGAAAAAAAAGCCTTAAACGCACACATATACACTCACACACACACACACAGAATTGAGACCCGGGCCCTGGACCGGCCTGATACCCGTGGCCGTAGAACTGAGGTGGTGGCGGAGGAGCAGAAGGTTGTGGAGGTTAGTCTGCATGAACTCCTCGTTGAGGGAGATTGCCACTGGTTACTCCTCTGTCCTTCCCTTCTTCATTCATCTTTTAATAATCTCCCCCAAACAGAAAAACTTCAAAAATTAATTTCCAGATGTCTGTGATAATCACAACCTCCTCCTTCACCAAGCTCTGTTATTTTTTACTTCACCAAGCGAACTGATCCATACATGTATGCAGTAAATGCAACCAAAGTCTGCATATGAGCACAAGACCTTAGCGGGAGCCTAAAAGAATGCAGCCAAACACCAGACCCAAAAAAACGTAAAATAAGATTGCCAGAGCTACAATGACCGTCACCAAAATGGTAGAAATGACAGCCTGCACATTCCAATCCCAAATTAAGGAAAAATAGCCTTAACATAATAATTATAAGGTAACGACATATATAGTAATTGAGCGAAGTAAAGTCACATGACTGGAAATGGGAAAGGACTGAATCTAATTAGCCAAATCGAATCTTAAGTTTCAATTAAAAAACTACTATATACTCACAACAATTGTACAAGCGATAAGTCTAAGTTTTTCTCTCTTGTCATTGTCTTTGACACGATGAAGCATGATTGCTCCAACATACCAGGGGATAAAAGCAAGAAAGAAACCAAGGATGAATCTTCAAGAGAAGGCATATAGATCAATCATACAATATTCACCATCAAGTTAATTATAAATATCAACCATTATGACTTAAGTGGGGAGTCATGGGATCAAGTCCTTTGTGCCAGTTTTTTGGTATATCGGTTTTTTAATCCTTGGATTAAGTTGAAACATTATGAGATGAGAATTTTTAAACGTAATCCAAAGGTAAATAAGATCGATATTTACCAAAATAAGGTACTGAAAACTCTTGTTTTTGGCAACATGCGTGAATACGTGGTGCGCGGGCGTGCCAAAATTTATAGCGCCTAACTTTTGATAAAGATTCCCGTGAATCTTGACTTCTAACGTAAGAGCGACTGCATGTAACCCAAAGGTTAAAGATCACAATGAGGTTTGTGGTTTGTCACACGGTTGTGGACTTAAAATTTCCTAAACGTATAGGAAATGGAACGTAAATCATGAACTTTATTATACCGGGATAATAAAGTGGTACAAGAAAAGTAAATTTCAAACTACTTGAAGAAGTTAGTTTGAATGGGGTGAATACTAGGTATTCGATAGTCTACTTTGCTGAAAGTAGGAAAGTGTGCTTCGCTGGGAAGATTTTGATTTAAGCGTTGAGCTTTGATTGGTGTTGTATCCGTTTTCCGTCCTCAATTCTGCTATTTATAAACGAAATTGCAACTATCACAAGCTTGGAATTACGCCACATGTCCCATGATTTATCAAATAATCAGGACCTCCTTGCATAAAATTGGGTCGTGGGATATGAGTCTTGATAATGGATCTTCAATGAACTTCCGGTGCAACACCAAGATGCCAAGTGTCCCATTACCCATTTCCTATACTCAACCGCTTCCCACGAATCTGGACGTGCTCCATTTATGTAGGAATGTGACTTCCATGTGTTTTAGATTGACACTAATCCAAGCAGAAAAATAATTCGGTGCAACCCGACCTATTTAATTGCAGATGAACAAAGCTCGAGCAAAACACACGCCACGTGGCCATCCTCCAGTGGGTGTCATTTCGTGGTGTAAACAATTACACACTTCAATTGAACTTAAATTAATTGGGTCTTGCTCCAAAATCCAAATCCCAAAATTAATGTGGCCCATTAATTTTTAGCCCGAGAAAGCAATAGACATTGACCCAATTTAATCAATACTTAATTAAATGGCCCTCCAGCGTTAATCCAAGGTTATGTGTCAAAAATGGGCATAAACAGGTACAGATCGATAACTTGAGGTTGTGGGATTAGCTCCCCTCCATCCTTCGGTACTAATGATGGATCCAACTATTCATCTCGTAGTCTCTATGGGAGAGAACATCTTTAATTTGCAAAATTTTAGCTTTGATCGGACATAAATTTGCACAATTTGAAAAGATGCATATTGTACAAATCTAAAAACAATGACATTTATTATATTAGATTTTAAATATAGCATCCATGAGTTTTATCCATTGATGTCCAATCAAGCTACTTATTACTATATACCGGGAGAGTCAATTTTCTCTACGAAGACTACTAGTTGAACGATTCAGATCATTCATTGTGAGCTTGAAATGGAACCCACGTACATATCCTGTTTGAAGGAATATTATGAAATGTTGGGGGTATGGAGGTTAACTCATCCAATGAACCTCCCAATCTATAGAATCATTATGGACGCATAGTATATACTTACAATACCACAGCAAGGAAGAGGGCTTTCAGTTGGTATTCCTTCAGAAACTGGATATCCTAGACATGCACCACAACCAATCAAATTGCCTTGATTAATTAATAATTCCCTAATAATCTAAGTTAAGATAAACCTTAATTATAAAACTTATAATTATAAGACTGGCAATCATGGATCTTAAGAAACCTTAATTCCTCTTGTCAAGATGAACTTATCTAAAATTAAAAATGTTTAGCAAAGACGAACATAAGAAGGAAAAAAAAGAAGAACGAACTAAACCTTAAGTAAAACCAAATGAAATGTTAGGTTTTGCCAAAAATCTGCCTTGCAGCGTGGGTTGCTCCACCTAGCTACGTACAGGGTGTTTTAAATTGAATTTGGATGGGGCTTGCAATTCGGTTGGTGTTGCTACAGTAGGTGGTCTCATTAGGGGTGCTTATGGTGAGTGGGTCCAAGCTGGTTCCAACGTAAAATCAGAAGCAACTCGATCGGTGTTTGGGGCTGAGCTTTGGGCTCTTAGAGCATCCGTACTAGTCTCTCTAAATTTTGGACCAAATTAGAGAGGAAAAAATCAATTTATTATTTTAGCTACTCACTTTTAAAATGTCTACTGTATCAGACTCTCTATATTAAAACTATCTCATTAAAATATATTATTTCTTTATTTTAAACAAAAGGCACGAAACAAACCCACCAAAGAAAGAACTTTAGAAGTACAGGAAAAATATTTAAAAAGTGAGGGAGAGCTTTCGGAGTGCAAGAAAAACATTAAAAAAGTGAATAGCAAGTGATCAGTGTCTCTTTACTTTTAAAGAGTTACTGTAGCTTTTTTACATTATTGAGTGCACCAAGCGAGGCTGGTGCAGGAGGATTTTCAAGTTTTTCCTCTCCACTTTAACCTAAAAGGGTCTTTGAAAAGCTTGATACATATGCCCTTAGAGATGGTTTAAAGGTGGCTCTTGATCTCAACTTGCTTGATATTGAAGTGGAAATGGATGCAATGCAGGCCATATCGATCATTGATGCATTCTCATCATTTGGGTCACCATCTTCTCAGCTCTATTAATTGTGATTGCAGGCACCTTATGGACATGTGCCGAGTTCATGAGATTCGTCATGTTAGGCAAGAAGCAAATCAATGCGCAAATAGTCTAGCCAAGAAATCTTTCGATTTATGTAATCAAGTTTATGTTTCTTTAGTTGAACTTCCTATGTTTTTGTTGCAACAATTAGTTGAATTTGTAGGGGTTAAATACCCCAAGACTATTTATGTTCGTCTGGTTTACCAAAAATAAATAAAAATGAAGTGTTAGGTAGTGTATGGAAGTTGTGGAAAGAAATGAAATGGAATAGAAAATTAAAATAATTCCATATATTCTTTTGTTGAGTTGCGGAGCAAAGAAGGAGGAAAATATAAAGAAGGAGAAACCATAAATTTCCTCAACTTCCTCTATCTTTTTCCTCTTAATCATTTGTCCTTCATTTTTCTTCCTTTCTCCAATGTCCAAACAAATGTGAAATATCTCAATTTTTTTGGGGTCAAGCGGAAAATCATACATTAACTAAGACGATCAAAGTCTACAAGCCAGATAAACGGCATTCATAAATGTTCAAAAAGACTACGAGAGTCGTAGACTAAATCC
>BPLS01021970.1:0-13742 GCA_019656275.1 Rhododendron kiyosumense | reverse complement strand
TAGTACTGCCGTACAGGTAAGGAGTGCCAGATGATGAGTTGACGATAACATCATTCTCCAAGTGAGTTGTAGAGGAGAGGTTTCGGGCACTTTATGCCTGAAATTAAAGAGGACCGATGAGACGTGACGTGACGCAAATTTTGTTTTGACCAAATAAAATGTGAAGAGAAGACGAGATGTGAACAATCAAACAAGATGCACCAAACCAAACGGCTTTCTGCGCCATTTTACTTATTTTAAGTTCCATCTTGCACTATCATCCCTAGTTCAAACATTCCTTCATAACTTAAGAGTTTCACACTTTATCAAAACACACGAAAAGTATTTCATCATCGGAATTCACCTTAAGTGGGATCTATACAATTTTTTAAGCCAAATTGGATGTCCACACAACCAACATTATCACTTGATTACTATGACTACCACACCACCACTATTAGTATCACCATTAAAAACGCATTTTCTGAAAAATTGTTCAAATCAAGTTCTTTCGGTCATATTTTTTATTGATTTTTCGCGGATATCCTCAAAAACACGTTTTAAACACATTAAACGGTTTGAATTATCGAAATTCAATCGGAAACAATGAGATTCAGAACATAACAAAATCAAAAATCCTTAACTTAAAAATTTCTATATATATCAATGCAACTTTTCTTTTTTCATTACTTTTTCTTTGCTTTCCCCTGCCAGCTCAAAAGCCACCGAAACGAATCTATGTCACTTTCTAGGAATGATTTACTAAAGAGAAATTCTATGGAAATATCTTTCTCACAAGTTATTAATCCTTATCCTCTCTTGTTTAGTCTTGTTTTAAACGTAAGTCTGTTTTGGTTTGATTTTTATATTCGTTTACTTTTTCCCTAGATGCAGAGGATCGATCATTTGTCCTCGAGCTATTGTAGGCAGTGGGAGTGTCGGCTACTACCCCCATGTGTTTACTCCCGTCTTCTTCCTGTACGTGTATGTGTATAGGGAAACTGAGAGAGAGAGAGAACCAGAGCGAGGTGAGGATTTTTCAGGTTTGTATTTGATTCGATTAATACAAGCAGAGTTTTTCCTCATATATGAGGATGTGTGATTCCCGGAGCACAACACACGCCCCATCTCTTGGAAGTTGATCGAACAATATCATGAAATATGTATAGGAAATGCAAAACAATAAGTTACCTGCTCCTACAGGACCTTTTTTTTCTCCGGTCCTACAGAATATTGTAACATCCATTACTTTGCATTTTCTTGAGGAAAGATACAGAGGTTGAATACATCTAGTGGTGGGTAGCATAACAACATAATAATGCGGAAAAAATAAAAATAAAAAACTTAAAGCAGAAAATTTGGATAGTTGCGAGAAGATATCGATCAACACAACCAAGAAGAATATTCTTTCTTTAAAAGACAAAGGAGGACTCGTTCAAGAAAAGCCTGATTTATCTTGTAGCATGTGGTTGTGTGAGTAAAATCAAGTTTTTTATTATTATTTACAATAATAAGTATTGATTCAGTTTATAATATATATATATATCATTTTCAAATGAGAAGATCGAGATCCTTATTTTAGTTAAAATAACGATTTTCCCATTTCTCTCATTTTCCATTCGAATTTCGATGATCCGAACTACTCAATGTGTTTAAAATGCGATTGTAAGGGTACTCGCAAGATATCGACAAAAAAAATGATAGATAAAAGCTTCATCCGAACAGTTTTTGTTTGAACCGTTCGATAAAAAATAATCAAAAACTGCTCGGATGAAATCCTTTCCGGTCATTTTTTTCTGATTTCTCACAGGTACCTCTATAATCACGTTCTGAACACATTGAGCGGCTCAGATCCTCGAAATTCTATCGAAAAATGGAGGTCCGCATTTTATTAAGTTAAGATGGTCCTTACGGAAAGTGGACTGTATATACAAATACATATATTCAGATCCTATCAGGGATCCCGGATTTTAACACAAAATCCGGATCTTGATTTCAGCCGTTAGATTGCATTTTTAATAGTCCAAATCCATGTACATTTTCTTACCACTAAGAAAACGTCTGTTGATCCAAACCATTGAAAATACAATTCAACGGCCGAGATCAAGATTCAAATTTTGCACAAAATCTGGGATCCTTGACATGAACAGCCGTGCGTGTGATGTTTCCCTTCTTGTAAGGTTTCTCCGTAAATCGATCCTCTGGAATCTGGATCCTTGTTTTGGTATTGGCAATGAAATTTGATCTTAAAAAAAAAAAAAAACCATAAAAAATTTTAAAGATCGAAATGGAGATGGTCTTTTAGTTTAGGGTTTAATTAACAAAGAAGTTTCCACCAATGCTTGGGGTTGGCCACTACTTTCCAGAGAAACTATGGATGTACGAATTTAAACCATTTTTAGGCATAAATAAATAAAACACAGAGTATTAATTACTACTATAATCCTGAATTTGAAGTAGCTAGGATTTACCTTGAAACATTAGGCTTTCCAACGTCAATGACCTGACCTGCACCAGTCAAAACAGATTACTAAATATATAGTTAAACAGAAGAAAACTACTCATCGCCGGATGAACCAGATCAAAGAAATCGTGCATAGATAACTCAACAAAAACTACAGTATAACATGCCCAAATTTCTCGTAGGTCTGTACCTCGGAAAAAAAAAAACCGAAGTGTAGAGCTATTGTGAGACAGAGAATTGGGGCTATGAGCCGATGAGTAGTGATAGTTTCGGGAGAGAGAGAGAGAGAGAATTGGGGCGATGGTTTCTCGAGAGTGAGGGAGAGAGAGAGAGAGAAAGCTTTCTTACGGAGCAATAATTTCACCCCACCTGCGAAGAGGACTTCCCCATCTTTTCAGAGCGAGAGTCTGAGGAGATAAAGCCGAATCTTATCATGCAATAGTTTCGCGCCACGTGTAAAGTGTTCCCCATCTTATAATCATTCTCGTAAGTGTTCCTACAGCCTTTTACACGAGCTCTACAGTATGCGAGGAAAACTTCTAAATTTCGTCTAACCAAATCCAAAATAATATTTATCGATATTTATTAGAGTTAATTGTTAACTTAAGTATTACAGGTTGCCAACCCTGGTGACTCTAAGTTCGATATTGGATCCAATTTTAATGATTTGTTTTGGCCATTGTACTGTTTGATTGTAGTTCATCATTGTTGATGGAGTTTTTATTGTGATAACCATTAAGAATGTTCATTGGTTAAATACTTTATTGAATAACTTATTATTCTGTTGGACACCTCATATGCCAAATTATGATTTAATGGTAAATTATTTTAATTCCCGTTTACAACTTTATTTAATATACATATTTGCTATTCATGAAGCTCGTCAGCTGACGAATTTATTCCAACTTCTCTTTCAGGCAAGTTGGGGAGTTAGGCATTTTAATAAATCGTTTCCGCATTCGAAACAATTGTCAAATAACGACTCTTCTATTATTATGGTTGGATCATGGGATGGTTGCGCTCCATATTTTTGGTTGAATTTAATTGGTTGGAGTTGTTTTTAATAAAAATGGTTGACCGTTTATTAGTTCATTGCCTTGATTTTAATCAAATTTCTTTTTAGGCTGCATGTTCTACGAGTTTTAGTCTTGTGATTAATGGCCGATTACTTCCCATTTTGGGGTGTGACAGGACTGGCGGTTGTAGATCTGGCAGAGTTTGTGAGCGTGGTGGGCGGTGGTGTGGGGATTTGGTGTCACTAGTTTGTTTTCTAATGTTTGTTTTGTAGGTGTTCATATATCAAAAATGATCGATGAAGATGGAGCATCGATCGGTGATGGTTTCTGTCCGGTGGTGGTGGGGTGGATGTGGCCCCCATGGCTAGGTGTTTCGGTCGTTTTGTGTGCCAAACTCTGGTAGGCGACCATTCGTAGCTCTCAATTGAGCGTGGGGCTGTCATTTTGTTGCTTCTGGGTTGCTGATGTTGTCGTTGGTGTTGCAAGGGTGGAGTTGGGGAGGTGCGGTTGTTAGTAGTGGTTGGTCCTCTGGCTTTGACTGCTGCGGTTTCTTTTTTCATAGGCTGGTTTGTTTTCTGCCGTCGATCTCTACATCTGGGAGAGATTGGCTCGGCTTAACGGCGAGGCGGGGCACCGGTGGTTTGCATGGAAGGGGTGGCCGTAGTAGTTAGGGTTTGGGGATGGGTAGGGTGGGCCGGTCAAGGTTTGGACCGGGTTTGGATGTTCTAGAGCTTTTATGTATTTTATCTGGGTTTGGGTCGGGCTTTAATGTCTTATTTGATTTGGACCCTTGTAGACTCACAAGTGGTTTGGACTTTACCCTTGTGATGTATCTTTCAACATTTTGTTGGATCCCCTTTCGCTTTTCCCATTTTTAATAAATTTCATCTTTTGCCGATAAAAAATAGTTCCAGTGCTGAAACAATTAGGAACCAACTGAGGTTTCAACTTCCAAGGTATCCAAACACAAGCTTGTCTCCGAATGAAGTTGGAGCAGGCAACGCAATAAGAATTTTTACTGTTCTAAAGCAGAGAAAGCAAAAACCAAACATTAGGTCATCAACATATTCCAGAGCATATTATAAAACCAATTACGTAATGGAAATCTGTGAACTCACCTGTTCTTTCTAAATTTTGGCTTTGGTATTTCTTCTGGTACTATATACTTTTCATTACTTTTTGTTTAGTTTTTCATCGTTATTTTTAAGAAAAATCATTCATCTTGATAAGAGGAATTAGAAAAGTATAAATTTGTGGGCCAAAATTTAAAAAATTCATATAGGACGTCGCTATAACAGCAAAAAGACAGTTATTTGGTATTTTTTTTCTTTTTCAGTTAACCCCTTTTTTTTTTTTGCTTTTGGTCGCTACCTTTTTACTGTTTAGACTCCTATCGTCAAATTGAATGACCAATCCCAAAATAGAAAAAAAAAAAAAAAAAAGAGAATTTAATAAAAATTCAGAAAAAAGAAATTAATACTCCCTCCGTCCCGATTTGTTTGTCCATTTTCACTATTTGGAACTTCTTACAAAATTGTCTATATGTTTCAATTTATAATGTGCAATATGGATCTTGTTTGTTAGATCTCAATTAGATCTAAAATATGATGTTTTCGAAATTATGTAAAACAATATAGATTGTGAGATATAGATAATTTTTTAAAAGGCACGTATGTCGAAATTGGACAAACAAACTGGAACGGAGGGAGTACCAAACTAAAATTTAGAAAGAACAGGATTAAAATGGTAAGCATGAGTTGAAATGCATTCACATTTTTACAGGTAAATGTGGAAGTGGAGTAGCTCCAATAGACAGGTGGATTTCCACTGCTATTCGTTTGTGGAGTTTAGAAGGGGCATATTTTCTCTTTGTTCTTTGGAGATACGGGTTGTAAGTCCTCCTTTGGTAAGCAAACAAGCTTCCAAGCAACCTTATTAGAGTGAGTATATTGATTTATACCAGTCTAAAATAAATTGGTGAGCATCTTTTCAATGTGAAACTTACTGCATTTTTTTTTATGACTACATGTCCAGCTCAACTTACGCGTACCTCTGCTAATTCTGGGGTCTAGAAGTAAACGACTGTACAAACCCTCCAGTGACCTCAAGGTTTGGAATATTTGGCCTCTATGAGATTTGAACACGCAACTGTGAAACTATTCCTGAGAAGATATGATTTTGCTTCTAAGCTCTTGATATTTTGCGGCACAAGCACCCAATCAATTGTATAACAATTTCTGATGGATAATCATCCACAAAATAATGTTGATATTTCAATCCCCACATATAAAATTACACACATTTAAATGAGTTCCATTCTGCCAGTAGGTAGCACAATGGCCTCTTTGAAATGTACACTGTGAAGAAAACAGAGAGCAAACGATACAGTTTTACAGGCCACATCATGGGAATTACACACAAACACACGCATTATTCGCTATTTACCAATCGAATGGAGAAAAATCACCCATTCGGCACATTATTGAATGAAACCTTCTTTGATGATGAACTTCCACAAAGGCGAAACAAACGTGGCTGGGGTGGAGCACTATATTTAATCACCTATAGGCAAACATGGGAAAGTACACGGATCAAGATTTATGTGCGCAGAGGAAACAAGTAAATTAAAACTATTTCTCCATATTGATAGTTCGAAGATCGGACAAACTGGTAGAAAATATTCTATTCATGATACATCCTTTAGAGCTAAAAATGATGATATTGCTCCTAAAAATGTATTTTAAATTGATCATATGGGAAATAATACTGTGCTTTAGGAATGTCTAGATTGAAATCTACTTTTAGTTAATACATGTCACCCATATCGTAACATGTCAACATATCCCCAATTCATGTTCCGCGTAACATGATGGGTATTCAAGCGTTCATGAGCTAGTTAAAACTACTAGTTGATGTGCATTAGTCAGCTGATTTCCTTACAATATAAATGGATCATAGAGTTTGGGTCTCTTTTGGTGTGAATTCTGTAATTTCCTAGCCCAAGCCCTGAGAAGGGAAAAGAAGCCTAAATCAAAGGAAGACAACAGGGTTGGTTCTGGCTCTCCCCTCTCTCTCGTCCTCTCTGTATTCAAATTTAAAACACTCACCAAAGCTGCGTGGTCACACACCAGATCATCTGATCGAGCACATACCGGTGATGATCCATCCCCCGCCTCTCTCTCATGACCTTCACTCTCATGCTGTATGTATTGTTTTAGTTTCTGATTAAGTAACAAAAAAAAAAGAACTGGTTTTGCAGTGAAGTCCAGAAAGATTAGCTTTTTTCTGTTGAGAAGAACCATGTCATAAGAAAAATAAGTTCTAACAATAATAGTTGGCTCCTTTCTCTTTGCTCAACTAGACCATTTTTATCAGCACTACTTCGGTGAATTCCGATACCATTCCATTTGATGTTCCACTAAATATGGGAAATGCTTTCCAATTCTATTGCACAGCTAGCTAAAATTACAATACTGGATTACTGGTGTGCATTGATAAAGTAAGCCGATATAAAACAAAACCAAACCAAACCAAAGTGAGCCAAAGACCCAATCAAATGGGGTCCGATGCACGCTAGCAATTACTAATAATACTGAAAAGGCAGGATGTCTTCCGTGCACAACTATAGTAAGAATCAAAGACGTACCTCTTTGTTTACAGGGGACTTTTTCCCGCTTTTGTATTCTCAGAAGGGGGTCCTCAGAAGGGGACAGTTTCTTATCTCTCTTCTGACTGAGGATGGCAATTTGCTCCCAGAGCAAAAGCTTTTCAGACGTGGTAAATCACGTAGAAAAACTAATCTTAATCGTGGCAGAACAACCTTGGTATCAACTTCGTCAGTTGTTGGTTCATGTTTTGAAACTATTCCTTCCCCGGAATATGATCCTCTGTTTTTGAATACATCTTCCAGTAACCTACATGATTCTATTTCGAGGGTTTGGAGGTTCTGCAGACTCCCAAGTAGTTCTGATGGAGCAACATACAATAAGCAGTCACATGCCCTCAACTCCAGAAATGTTAGTTTTTGGAAAGAGTTGGCTGGTGGTGTCCTATCCCATATTCCTTTCATGTTGCCTAACCTCGAAATGTCTAAATATTGCAAGCAAGGAAACACAACCTGCATAATTAGATAATAAACACAAGGAATATTGTAAGCATCAATCTTTATTACTCGCAGAATTACAATCTCCTCAACAAGTGAACAATACGCCACCCACGGTTTGTGCAAAATTGAATATTTCCACGTGCAATAATTGTGTTACCTAAAAAAACTTGAATTCTGAAAATTGGACAAACAAATTGGAATGGAGGGAGTGTGTGTGCATGTGTCTATTTGGATACTTCAGTTTAACGAATTGACTAAGTGATTAATAGCCCTGAATTCTCAAAAAACATTTGGCTGGTTTACCTTTTGGTTGAAGAGGGATTCTTCAGGTCCATAACTGTTGCAGAAACTCCTGAGATCCGTCATCTTTCTAAGCTCCATATGATCCAGTTCAGGGAAGACAAAAGGCTCATCCCTCGCTCCTCCTCTTTCTTTAGTAGTTTCTACTATTGCTTTCAGTTTTGAATCTGAATGGAAACGATCATTCCGTATAATCAACCGTCGAAGATGAGCTAGGTTTTTGGCTGTTGAGGATGAGAATATGCTTTCCAGATTGGGACAGTTGTCAATATCTATTTCTTTTATGTTTAGGTAGACACCATTAATTCCATGATCTTCCTTCTTGTTCAATCCCGTCTCCCTCAAGTTTTGTAGATCATCTAAATACAATTTTTCTAATTGAGGGAATGCCACTGTTAGGTCTTCAATTTCATGAACCACCGAATCACATTGCCAGACCTTAAGGGTTTTGAAATTCCTTAACCTTTGCACCATTTCAGAGGGAACCACATTCACGAGTCTGGGACACTATCTCACAGACAGGGACCGTAACAGACTGAAGGACCCTATCCCTTCGTTCATTATTGGTTTATATTGTTTGTCCCATATCTCCGATATGTTATCCAAACGAAAAATTGTCAATTCCTCCAATGCAGGGACCACAACCTGCAAAATTTGATATATCAACTCTTGTTATGCTAAGCAAAACGCCAAGGCAAAATTAATAGAATCATTGAAAGCTAACAAGGATAATAATACCTTCTCACAGAAAAGAGGTTGTTCAGGGTTAGAATTGCTCACCCCTATTATTGAATTAGGCCTCTTACTTGAACAGAAGCTTCTAAGGTTTGATAGGTCAGTTAAGATCATTTCTGTTAACCGTGGAAAAGTAATTTCTTCATCATCTCCTTGTCTTTCAATTTCAACAATGACTTCCATATTAGAACAGTCATCTACAACAAGCACTTGGAGTTGCTCTAGGCATCTCGCAACGGAGAGGTTGAAGAGATATTTGAATGTACACTTCTCGACAATTAATGTACTTAAGTTGCAGAAAGATTTTGACATACTTTGTTGTGGAGTTTGTAGAAATTTATCTGGTCTTCCAAGAAGATATTCGGTACCATCACAAGTTACAACTTGAAGATACTTCAAGTTAAAGAACCCACTTGCACGAAGCATCTCTACCAAACCTTTCACTTTATGGAGATATAACACTTCAGATTTCAAGAGCAAACCTTTGAACTTGTCTTCCAAGGGAACACTGGAGAGTTTTAAGATACTTGTGAACGATTGTTCTAGTTCATTGTTACCAAAATATGTAATCCTTGGAAAATGTGCACCAATCGATATTGCAAATCTGAGCAGATTTTCAAAGCAGAGGTTGTTGGGTGATGATTTGCCTTGTGGTATACGAACTTTCAAAGTGGTTAAACAGGTTAACGAGTTCAGTTCAACCAGGCTTGCATTCCATCTTTCTTTGCTAGTTGCTTCGTCTTGCCACTGATCAAAGTTATCAGGAATGCATAATTCTTCCATCCTTGTTAAATTAGATAGGACATTTGGTGGAATTACTCTCAGTCGATCTCACGTCCTCATTATTTCCCAAATCTAGCAACTTCAAACAAGTTAACTGTCTAATCTCTGATGCTAGCTCATCAATGCCATTGACGCAGAGTATTTTGAGGTTCTTTAACTCCCCCAGCAGAGATATGTTTCTCACTCCTTTTGGGAGACATAACATCCGCAGCTTAACCAACTTTGAAAATGAGAGTGGGAGGCTTTCAATTGCCGTGCCACTCAGATCAAGGACCTCGAGATTGGTCTCCATCCCATTGAAAAAGCTGTCTGGAAGTGAGGAATCCTTGCTTCTCAACACTAACGTATGGAGTTCTTTACATCCCAACTCTCTTGGAATCTCATTAAAATATTCAGACATCAATGAGATGGCCGAATAGCCTTTATATGTGCCTCTATTTGGCCATTTTTTGAGATCATGTTTCACTAGATATCCCTTCTCATCTTTCGCTATTGATATAGCAATATCTCGTATTACATCGTGCATTTTGACCGTGCTAGCGTCCTTGCCGTCTTGTAGCAAACAAGATGCTTTAAGGCCTTTAACCAATGTAAGTACTCTGTTTCTTATATTTTCAAGTGTAATACTCAAAGTTGGATCAAGCAACCTCATCCCAACGTTATATCTCACCTAGTCGTCAATTGAAATCTCAGCGTCTTCTGGAAATAGAGAGCAAAGCAAGAAGCATGAACGTGCATCCCTTGGTTCTAGATGATCATAGCTGAATTTCAAGGAAGAGAACAAATTTGGGTCTATGTCTACGATCTGGTTAAAATTACTGCTTTTTAGTTGCGTGAGTGCATCTTGCCACGCGTAGCTCTCTTTACCTTTCAATGCTTTTGCAACAGCAAGAATAGCAACGGGCAAGCCTGCACATTCGTCACACACCCCTTTTTCTACACAAGACATTTCTTCCTCAGAGTTGACTGAAATTTCTGCCGTCTTCATAAATAGGGTCCATGCTTCCTTCTCGTTTAAAATTGGGATTAAAAACACTCTGGTTGATGCTTCTGGTGTGATCATGTGGAAAAGGTTTTTCCGGGATGTTACCAGAACTTTGCAGCAACCTTCCTTGTTACCATAGTCTGTTGTATTAGGAATTCCAATTTCCTCCAATTTAAGTGGATCCCAAACGTCATCAAGTATCACAAGGTTCTTCTTCCCATTCTGTAGTCTAGTCCAAAGTTTATCTGCTCTTCCATGGTCATCCAGGTGTAATCCCAATTGTGCTGCAAGCTCTCCTTGAACATTTTTCTTATCCAAATTTCGGGACACAACTGCGATTGCCACATCGTCAAAAACCCCATCTCTCTTCGCTACATTGCCAACTTCCTTTACCATTGTCGTCTTTCCAGCACCACCTGTTCCATGCACGCCAATCATCTTAATGGTAGGATCCTTGAGTGCACCCATTATACTGTTAAAGATATTTTTTCTTGAATCAAAAGCCTCGTGACTTGTGATAGGGCGATCTGGTGGAGGTGCGGGGCTTGACAGTGGCCATTCTGTATAATACATGGTGCCTTTCTCTTTGAGACTAATAACACGAGATGCCATCAGTTTGGACTCCTTGCCTAGCCAGAAACGCCACACTAGATTTGGACACCAGCAACAGACGCACCAAGTGTTTGATCTAACTTTGTTCACCAGAAATGTGGTGGATTCATCTTGCATCTTCTTTGCATCCTTTTGCCACTTATCAACATCAGGTTGGATGACTTCTGTGTTGTTTTGGGATCTCACCACCTTTTCATTTATCCTTCTTAGTAAATCTTCAAGTTCTTGGGTCTCAACTTCTAGACTATGAATGTTCTCGTTGTACTGGAACAGATAGCCGACGTGACAAAAGATTATCGTGGTGGCTAATTCTGAGATTTTATCAACAATCTGGTCCACAACAACCATTTTTCTTCTCTTCTTTCTTTGTTCTTTTCTTGCAGTTTCCGTTTTAGTTTGCTGAAAACAAAAGGGTATCACATTATTAATAATAGAACTTGTATCTCTATATAGTGCAGAAAAGTACTAGTGTCTTTTTTCCCGTAAAAAGCAAAAATTCCAGGTGGAACTCTCCTCTCCCTTCTCTCTCCCACACATTCTATTTATTCATCTTTTCAAATGGAAAGCCAAACAAAGAAAATATGGATAATACTATAAGATTAAAAAGGTATCGATCCACACTATCAAGATAACACAAGGCTGTCCTTCAATAGTTCTGGAAGTGGAAAAAAACTGGAAAGAAAAATCCTGCCATCTATATGTAGTAAAATCAAGAGTACGTGCTTTGATATTTTTGTCCCATCGAATGGATTAAACAGAATTTACAAGTCAAATTTTCGATAGTTAGTTTCTAAAGAGTGTTCGACCCAATATCTCAATAAAAAGTACAAAAGAGACTTTGTTTATTGGAGTTCACAGAACTTGAATCATTGTTGTCGTATTGACAATTTTTATGATTAAGCCATAACTGTCAGATTCGTACGTTGATCATTTTCCCATCAACTCACAATAATAGATACAAATCATACGATAAATTAGTCAAATCGCCTTTTATGTTTTATCATGTGGACTGTACTATTGTAGCTTAGTTTGTATTGCATAAATCAATTTGATACAGTTATATCAATCCTGAAAAGTTTATGTAACCACTCATCCGTACATCGTAAAGGCACACCATTAGTATGTATAACCAATGTTTTCAAAGGCGTTTTCTGGGCTCGCCTTGGGGCGTTAGGGCAATGAGGCACTGCCAAAACGCCTCAGGGCTTAAAAATTTGGGCTGTGAACCACAAAGGCAGTCGCCTAATTTCCTTAGGCGCACTAAGACGTACGCCTCAGTCGCCTTTTACGCCCCGATAGGTGAGATGTAAGCCTTAGGAGAGAAATTTTCCTAATCTAATTTGGTAATTTCCTAATTCAAACCCCCTCTCTCTCTGTTGCCTTGTTGAAGTTGATCATCATCTACAGTCGGGCTCTGTTTTTCTTTAAAGAGTTGTGCTTTGTTTTCCTTTACTAAATGACGAATTGATGTGTTCTGTTAATAGCTAATAAAGTGATAAGAATAAAATAAAAAGTTAACAACTAATAAAGTGATGTTATAGGGTTTCTCAATTAGTTATTAGTTATTAACTAATAAGGTAATAATAAGTCATTAATTGATATTCTACTTCATGCTATCTTTTTGTATTAATCTATCTTTTATGAACTGCACATTTTTTGCATTTTTAAGTTATTTTATTAATTTAATTATTTAAAAAATAGAAAATCAAAAGGCTTACGCCTCAATGCTTCGGGGCATACACCTCGCCCCATGGAGGGTCAAGCGCCTTGCTTTACGCTTTCGCCTCTGAAAACTTTGTGTATAACAAAGAAGAGCACATAGGTTTTCACATCAAGGGTGTTGTGTGTGGCTTCAATTGGGGAAGCAACTAGTATCATTTGTCTGGAAGGGGCTAAGGGTCATCTGGACGATCACAAGTGACTGGAAAAAACTGAAGTTGCAGTATCTCTCATCCGGATGGCCGTCAAGTCCCTCCGGACAGTCATGATGCTAGGCAACACTATTTATACTCGTTTCTCCAGTTTTAGTGTTAGCACTTCTATGGTGAGAAAAACCAAAAAGAGAGACGCTATTGACAGGAGATTAGCGCTTAATTATACTCCTTATTGATTATAGTGGATAGATCTGTCCATACCCCCTAGAGCAAATACTATATCGAACCATGTAAACCATGTGTGATTGTTTCTTGGTCGTTGCCTTGCTTTCGTTCATCTGTATTGTCGGTGTTATAGATCGATTCATTGTGTCTTCCGCATAATTACAACAAAATGGTATCAGAGCCCCAGGTTAGGAATTCAATCTAGGTTACAATAAAGATGTCAAATAGCACGTATGAGGTGGAGAAATTTACCAGAAAAAATAACTTCCCTCTTTGTCAACGGTATATGAAGGATCTGTTGTTGATCCAATATTAAGGGGTCTCAAAGACTTTACTCGAGAAGACGAAGAAGCTTGAGAATACGAAACCCGAGGATTGGGACGAACTTGACGCTAAGCTATCGTACGTTAGTTGTGCACCTAGACGTTGTCAGAAGTTTGAGAACTTTCATTAAACAACCGTAACTTCAAGCCAAACGGGTGAATAAAATTTAACTCATAAAAAATGGGATCGGTTCAGCCCCCTTCCCAAAGAAACCATGAAACGCTAGCCCCCTTTTCCTCTCCCCTGCGCCGGTAACTTCGGCGCCGTCGCCGGCCAGCCATCTCCGGTGGCCATCCCTTTCTTTCCGTTTCTCCTCCTCTATTTCCCATCCATCGACCCA
>BPLS01021969.1:31655-51300 GCA_019656275.1 Rhododendron kiyosumense | reverse complement strand
CCACGTGGAATTTTTTCATTGGGTGGCATTTTTCAGGATGTAAACACCGCCCTCTGTATCGCGGTAATGGTAATGTCACTTTTGTCGGGCGTTCAAATGTCTCCACCAGTGTATAAGTGTTATTCTGCTTGCATTTTCTATTGTAGTGTATAGGCATGGGCCCACAAAGGACTAATTGTACACTATATTCCCCTTGTTAGTCTTCACAAGGGAATTGTCGAGCAGCGTTGCTCAACGTTGAATCTCTTCAACTGCAAAGTTACATTTAGTGTTGCATTAAAAAAAATTAGAGAAAAATGACGGCCCATGACGTATTTTGATAATTAATACCTTTTAAGGACAGGCTAAGAACATTTTTTAATGAACAAAATGTCCTTGACGGATATTAATTATCAAACAACATCCTTGGCGGTCATTTTCCCAAAAATCAGTCCATACTAGAAATGAAAATTAGAAATCTAACAATTTTCATTTTTCTTAATTTATGTATTACATGGGCAACATGGTGATTGCATCAGAAGGATGGTGTTGGTGGAGATAGTGAGGGCATAAAAGTGGTGACTTCGCAGAACGAGTTGATAGTGGTGGTGATGGTGATTGTCATGCATGTAGAGAAGTGGCGGTTTCGATTATTGAGTTCTAGTTCACCCTTGGCTGAAGAAAATGGTTATAGCAACGACCGGAAAGAAATGATGAAAACAAAGGTTAGAAGAAGGCAAAATTGAAAGGATTTTGCTAGATATTGCCTAGTGGGCATTCCCTTGATACGAGATAATTCTTCCATCTGTCCCGAAAAGTAACATCCACCAGCCTTTTACTTTTTTTTATTCTCTTTTCCTGTGAACCTATGGGACTAGCTGTCATTTTTCTGAAAATGCCAATTTTAACCCGAGTGGGCCGAAAAATATCCCAACCTATTTTCTTGTTATTTTTTCGTTATTTAATTAATACTAATGTTTATATTCTGTATCTTTTTATTTATTTATTTAAAATTATTTTAGTGTTCCAATTTTCAATCCGGTTGAATTGGTGGAAAGATCTTGTTTTCTTTATCATTTTATCTTTAATGGCCATAATGAATTTTTGAACTCGTAAAATCAAATATCTCTTAGAGCTAATCAACGAGAGCCTTAAAATCAAAATTTAATTATGGCCATTTAGGATAGAATGATTAGGAAACTAAAATCTTTCCACTGATTCAAACGGATTGAAATTTGGAACACTTAATTTTTTTAACCTTATCAAACAGTATATATATTTAAAAATATAGTTAAAAAATTAAGTGTTCCAAATTTCAATCCGTTTGAACCAGTGGAAAGATTTTAGTTTCCTAATCATTTTATCCTAAATGGCCATAATTAAATTTTGACTTTAGGGCTCTCGATAATTAGCCTTAAGAGATATTTGATTCTAAGACTTTTTTAAAGCTATTCAATCGAGAGTTCTAGAGTCAATTTAATTATGACCATCTAAGATAAAATGAACAAAAAAATAAAATCTTTCCACCGGTTTAAATATATTGAAATTTGGAACACTTAATTTTTTAACTATATTTTTAAATATATAAACTGTCTAAAAAATTAAAAAAATTAAACATTGGTTCAAAGTTGCCCGTTGGTTCAAAAAAATTAATGATGACCATTGGTTCAAACTTACAAACTGTCTAAAACAGTCTATGAAGATCGAAGAGTAGACCGCGTTCCAGAACAACTTTTTAAAAAATTTGCATGACCTGATAACTTGAAAGGAGACAGGAACCGAAGAGAGGAGGAGAGAGAATTTTTTTTTGTGATCCTTAAGGAGAGAGATTGCTCCTCATAATTTTGCTCTCCTGTTGAGTAGTGGAGTAGTGGAGATTCAGTAAAATCTGGAGAAACTTTTAAGGGTTACTTTCGTAATTTACCCTTTGCATTTATCATTTCGGTAGAAGTTGAGGATGTACAACATGCAGGTACTCAGCCAGGTCAGAATCTGCATATTCACGCTTGCGTGAACCCCACTCCTGACAACCCACAAGGTTGTCTCTAGCATTTGCCAAATTGAAATGATAACAGTAACAATGAGTGGACCGACAGAGTAAGCCGTTAGAAATTGCAGCGGAGGTGCACTTGAAAAATAAACGAGGTCTAAAGAACACAATCAATATAAGAAATGCCAAATTTTAGCTTTCTTTCTCCTACACAGTGTTCCTTTCATTTTAGCCTCAGATTGTATATCCGTATTTTGTGGGCTATGAAAGAGGAAGGGAGGATACTCTTGCCAAACCTAGGTAAATCTCTCGAAATAAAATACCGAATATGGGCTATTGAAATTGAAATACAAGAACAATAGAATTGAGATTGAGATTGAGAGCGGAACGAGAATTGGGATTGAGAGCGAGCACTAGGTTATGTCAATACGATATTAATATTTCAAAAACAAATAAAAGGGTACCAGCTCTGATTACATGCCAATTTTTTTTTACATAAAGCATAACACAAGTCTTCACACTAGGACGACTACAATATAAGCTATTCGATTATGGAAATCACATCTCCTCGTTCTCAGCTCCTGAAAATATGTACAACAATAAACTTAAGTTAACGCTCATATGCGATATTCCAAGTAGAAGTTATAATGTGCCATGGACGAATAAACAATTCTCATGTAACAAGGAGTTTGTAAGATTGGTCGATCTATAAGCTTCTCAATAAGAAATTCAGTAAAGAACCATTATTATTTTGGTGCACGACCAACCTAAGGTCGCATGAAATACGAACGATCGACAACGGAACACAAAATCCAGTAAATGCTAGCATGCTTATTGTCCTACTGAACAAGAACTAATCCGGAGTGCCGTTAATAGATTCTTAATCTACTAGCAAACGTTTGACACCCATAGAATATAATCTCGTAAAGCACGGAACTAACAAACATGGAATCAATACGGGATAAACAAGGTATGAAATACTCACCTAAATTCATAGCAGGATCGCATAATCCTGCATAATCAACTGTGAAAACGTGCAATTAGTGATTTTGGCACTCCACATTTAGCCATTGACACTCCACTTTTTTTATTTATCCTATGTGAAAATATCAAATTATCCTTTATTTTGTTAGTGTTAATTTACTTTAAAAAGTATTGTTGTAATTTCAAATAGGAAAAAGACAAAAAGTGGAGTGCCAATGGCTGAAAGTGGAGTGTCCAACTCAATTTCCGTGGGAATACGCAATTGACTAACAAAGTGAAACTCATCTCACCAACGCTCAAAGGACACTCTCCAAGGTATGGTCCAAGGTCAACTGTGGAGTTCCCAAAAGAGCAATGAAGTCAACACAACAAAACCCAAAGGTCGACATGGAATCCTAAGACTAGTCGATGGCGTTAAAGCCATTATCTTCTCTTAATTTCTCTAACTAGAACTAGATGATGGGACCACCTCAAAATATTCAATGGAAAGTAAACTTTCGAGGCTTCAATTAGACATAAAATTCGACTCAATCCAAGTTCAGATGGTGGAGATATAGTCGTTTGAAGTTGGTGGACCATGCAACAAAAGTGTGGTGCCTAATCCACAAATGATCGCCAAAAACAAACTGTGGCACTAATTTGCAACCAACACCAACGCGATCCTTGTTGAGAGAGATTTCTACAATTCAACACAAAAAAAAGGCCCACGATCTCAATTTTAGCCACAAATTCATCACAATGGAGTATCCAACTCCTTTAATCAATGCCCAAAATATTGCAAATATGAACATGCAAGACTTACTAAGGTCTGAAGGATTCAAGCTCAAAAACTTATCAATGGCTTCCAAACTCATATTTACAAGTAAACTAAGTAAGAAGACATGAAAACTACTAAAACAAGTGGATTAAGTATGAATTAAACATGCATGGCCGTTGGTTCTCGTCTAGTTTTCTACAATTCAACACAAGTAAAAATAATACTCCCTCCGTCCTTTATTTATAGTCCGGTATTCCATTTTAGACTGTCCCTTAATAAGTGTCCATTTTGTAAATTTAATGGGTAAAAGTTGGTGAATTGTCTATTTTTTCCCTAAAAGTAGATTCCATTTTGAAAAGTAAATGAGTAAAAGTGTAATGATGATGGGTAAGTAGGGAAAGTAAAAGAAAAAATTGATGTGAAAGATATAATGATGATGTCTTTTTAATAAGTTGGAGTTACGAAACAGAACACTTAAAAATGGATGGAGGGAATACTATTTTTGAAAGAAAAGTTGAAAAAAAATTCAACAACTTACTAGATCTCGAAGAGTTCTTTTAACTTATGAAAATATTTTGAATTTTTTTTTTAAAAAATGCATTATTTTGTAATTCTCGTTTCGCGGACCGGACAAAGATTATGGGACGGAAGGAATAATAAAAAGCCAAATCAGTTTGAGGACATAAACTACACTTCAGTCCTTTTTCTTTTTTCCCTTACACTTCCGATCAGCTGTACCAATTTTTTCTTCCCGCCCTCTGTACCGCGGTTATGGTAATGTCACATTTGTCGGGCGTTCAAATGTCTCCACCAGTGTATAAGTGTTATTCTGCTTGCATTTTCTATTGTAGTATATAAGCATGGGCCCACAAAGGACTAATTGTACACTATATTCCCCTTATTAGTCTCCACAAGGGAACTGTCGAGCAGCGTTGTTCAACGTTGAATCTTTTCAGCTGCAAAGTTAAATTTAGTGTTGCATTAAAAAAAATTAGGGAAAAATGACGGCTCAGGACGTGTTTTGATAATTAATACCTTTCAAGGAGATGCTAAGAACATTTGTTAATGAACAAAATGTCCTTGGTAGATATTAATTATCAAAACATGTCATTGGTCGTCATTTTCCCAAAAATTAGTCCATACTAGAAATGAAAATTAGAAATCTAACAATTTTCATTTTTCTTAATTTATGTATTACATGGGCAACATGGTGATTGCACTAGAAGGATGGTGTTGGTGGAGATAGAGGGGGCATAAAAGTGGTGACTTTGCGGAACGAGTTGATAGCGGTGGTGATGGTGACCGTCATGCATGTAGAGAAGTGGCAGTTTCGATTATTGAGTTCTAGTTCACCCTTGGCTGAAGAAAATGGTTATAGCAACGACCGGAAAGGAATGACGAAGACAAAGGTTAGAAGAAGGCAAAATTGAAATGATAACAGTAACAATGAGTGGACCGACAAAGAATAAGCTGTTAGAAATTGCAGCGGAGGCGCACTTGAAAAATAAACGAGGTCTAAAGAACACAATCAATATAAGAAATGCCAAATTTTAGCTTTCTTTCTCCTACACAGTGTTCCTTTCATTTTAGCCTCAGATTGTATATCCGTATTTTGTGGGCTATGACGAGGAAGAGAGGATACTCTTGCCAAAACCTAGGTAAATCTCTCGAAATAAAATACCGAATATGGGCTATTGAAATTGAAATACAAGAACAATAGGATTGAGATTGAGAGCGGAACGAGGATTGGGATTGAGAGCAAGTACTAGGTTATGTCAATACGATATTAACATTTCAAAAACAAATAAAAGGGTACTAGCTCTGATTACATGCCAATTTTTTTTACATAAAGCATAACACAAGTCTTCACACTAGGACGACTACAATATAAGCTACTCGATTATGGAAATCACATCTCCTCGTTCTCAGCTCCTGAAAATATGTAAAGCAATAATCATAAGTTAACGCTCATATGCGATATTCCAAGTAGAAGTTATAATGTGCCATGGACGAGTAAACAATTCTCATGTAACAAGGAGTTCATAAAACCGGTCGATCTATAAGCTTCTCAATAAGCAATTCAATAAAGAACCATTATTATTTTGGTGCACGACCAACCTAAGGTCACATAAAATACGATCGATCGACAACGGAACACAAAATCCAGTAAATGCTAGCATGATTATTGTTCCACTGAACAAGAACTAATCCGCAGTGCCATTAATAGATTCTTAATCTACTACCAAACGTTTGACACCCATAGAATATAATCTCGTAAAGCGCGGAACTAACAAACATGGAATCAATACGGGATAAACAAGGTATGAAATGCTCACCTAAATTCATAGCAGGATCGAATAATCCTGCATAATCAACTGTGAAAACGTGCAATTAGTGATTTTTGCACTCCATATTTAGCCATTGGCACTCCACTTTTTGTCTTTATCCCATGTGAAATTATCAAATTATCCTTTATTTTGTTAGTGTTAATTTACTTTAAAGGGTATTGTTGCAATTTCAAATTGGAAAAAAGACAAAAAGTGGAGTGCAAGTGACTAAAAGTGGAGTGCAAGTGACTAAAAGTGGAGTGTCCAAATCAATTGTCGTGGGAATACGCAATTGACTAGCAAAGTGAAACTCATCTCACCAGCGCTCAAAGGACACTCCAAGGTATGGTCCAAGGTCAACAGTGGAGTTCCCAAAAGAGCAATGAAGTCAACACAACAAAACCCAAAAGGTCGACATGGAATCCTAAGACTAGTCGATGGCATTAAAGCCATTATCTTCTCTGAATTTCTCTAACTAGAACTAGGTGATGGGACCACCTCAAAATATTCAATGGAAAGTAAACTTTCGAGGCTTCAATTAGACATAAAACTCGACTCAATCCAAGTCTAGATGGTGGAGATATAGTCGTTTGAAGTTGGTGGACCGTGCAACAAAAGTGTGGTGCCTAACTCGCGCCTAATCCACAATTGATCGCCAAAAACAAACTGAGGCACTAATTTGCTTCCAACACCAACGCGACCCTTGTCGAGAGAGATTTCTACAATTCAACACAAAAAAAGGCCCACGATCTCAATTTTAGCCACGAATTCATCACAATGGAGTATCCAACTCCTCAAATCAATGCCCAAAGTATTGCAAATATGAACATGCAAGACTTACTAAGGTCTGAAGGATTCAAGCTCAAAAACTTATCAATGGCTTCCAAACTCATACTTACAAGTAAACTAAGTAAGAAGACATGAAAACTACTAAAACAAGTGGATTAAGTATGAATTAAACATGCATGGCCGTTGGTTCTCGTCTAGTTTTCGCTTCTTGATTGGATCTATTTGGGGTTCCAAGCAAGAAAAATGCTTCAGCCTTAACTAATCCTGTGACTAGTTAAGGAGCGCTAAGTCCAACTGTTAAAAGGTCAACAGTCTAATGTCCTCAAGGCAATTAAAGAAAAGTTGAAGCAGTGGACCCTAGCAATTAAGGGAATATCTTTTCTTTTTTTTGTTTTTTTTTGGCAAGTGCCATCCCAGGCTGTAGGTATTAGGTACCCTCTAGAGTTCTGCAAGTACTAGCTAGATAATGTCCACACGACATTACAACAACAACAATAGAACCCATGTAATCCCCAATTATTGAGGGTATGGGCGGGGGAAGATTGGAAACACGACATTCACAGTACAAAAACAAGTAAAAGAGTATCAGCTCCAATTAAATGCCAAATTTGTGACATAGAGCAAGTGCAAGTCTAAGTACGAACATCCAAGACATTAGGTTCAAAAAATTCAAGCTGAAAAACTCAAATGCCCCCCAAGGAAATTATGAAAAACAATTGAAGCAATGGACCTCACAAAAGAAGGAAACATTTTGTTCCTCTCACTCCCAAAAAAGATAGAACATCGATGTTCCTCTCTTTTTTTCTTTTTTTCCCCCCAAAACTGTCCTCTATGCTAGAAATGCTGCGTTGGCAGAGCCTAGTTGATATCTGACTCAACTTACTGAACCGGCAGTAATAAGTTTTTTTTTAAAGCAGAACCGGCACTGCTAAGTTAGAAGCACACAAAATGAGCACAGAGATAACAACTACTACTGCAATTTCCGCTACCTGTTTCTGAAAAAAGAAACATCAATAACAAATTCCTTTTCAAGACCACAAGGCATACACAGAAAATTGGATCTATATGTAAGACACATTATATCCTAAGATTGGCAGTCGAATAAGGTGTCGTCCGCAATGCATGGTTTGGAAATTTCGAATTATCCTCCACCTGTTCCTTCAAGTTTCTGGAAATGTTATAAAAGAATCAAGTCCCATCCTCTCGATAATTAAGCAATGCCAAAGATATAGTGATGTGAAACCGTATTTACATATGAGCAAAGGAACCTCTCCTTTTTTCGGTTTTAACATCGACATTGAGTACATAACTAATGAGTACTAAGAGATTAAAAAGATACAAAGGAAACATGTAGACGCATTGTGCATTAAAAAAGTCGGGAAAGGAAGGAAAGACAGAATCAAACATCTAATTTTACCTTTACCCCCTTTAGTATTGGTGTTGCCACTTAACCCCGCTATCAGCATCAACGTGAGGTGAGACTAGGCTCTCAACGTGAGGTGAGACTAGGCTCTCAACGTAAGGATATTGGTCAAAAAACCATGGAAAATTATAGACCGTAAGATGATTAAATGTGCTGTCTTTTGGGCTGTACCGAAGTAAACGGTCCTGGATATGCAATAAAACTTCACCATTCTTCAAAATCCACAATCTATCAGTTGGATGTGGAACGCAAGGTACGACACATAACTTTGTCCAAGACTCTCTAATGCCATATTCCTTCATTACCCATACATCAGTGCAAGAATTGTGGTAACTGACTATACATAGGCATCCGTTTAAAATATCCAACGTGATATCATGCAAATAATCATCTCTATACTCTGGTTGCAAAACCTCTCCATATGTTTCCTTCGCTAAATCAAGAGAAACAATATTATAGGTCTCATTAACCACAATCCAGTGGAGGGAGCCGTTCACAAATGTCCCTAAACCCTCCGGAAAACCACAATGAGGAAATTCTCCGATCCTCCTCCACGAATCAGACCTTAATGTATATACCTTCACTTGAACCTCACGACATCTAGTACTAGAAAAGAATCTCACCACCTTGTAATCATCGATAGACTCATCATAACCAAACCCATACATCTCGCCGTAATGATACGGGATTCCAGCGTCCGGCAATGTCACGAATTTCCTAGTGGACGGGTTCCATAGAGATACTTTTCTTCCTACAGCGACGCAGACTAAACCATCACAGCAACCCTTGTTCCTTATCAGACGATGGGACACTTTAAAAGGGCAATCAAGCTCAACGGCAGTATCGAAGTGCTTGTGCAAAGCATCGTAAAGAGAGCATGACATTACAACATCGTAATCAGGACTCACAGAGATTAGTAAGAGTCTGTCGTGGGTGAAATCAGTGTTCGTAGATGCTAGACTGAGATGGGCTTTTGCAAATTTGGGACTTGAAATCAACGAACGCCATGGCTTGCAAACGCACCTCAATCGCAGCAGGGACTTTACGGGAAGTCTCGACAGTATCTCGACTGCGATGTCACGCGGGAGGTTCGGCAATGGCCGAGAATCTTCTGTCGGAATGCGGCATGGGGGTGTTTGATTGGTCTTTTCGGATTCTCCACAAGTGGAGTTGCTTACGGTCGCCATGGATGGTTCTTTGATAGGGTTCGTGTCTTCGCGGTTGGCTTAGGGCTTGAAGCGTTGAACGAAACAGAAAGCGTTCGTGCGCTGTTTATAGTAGGATAGGTTTGGGTTCCTATTTATACTCCCTCCGTCCTCTTTTTTTTTTTTTTTTAGCAGAAATGATTTGAGTACAGCAAAAGCTGTACAAACAGCTTGCATAGATCCATTTTGAACCAAATTCGGGTCCTATAAAGATGATCGGAGTTATTTATTTTGTTTAAAATTTGTTTTTTAGGATCTCCGTAAAAAATCATCTCAATCCGATATCGGTAAGGACGTTTACGAATTATTCAACTTTGATTCATAATTTGGCCCAAATTTTGATGATTTTTTTGTAGGGACTCTAAAAAATAAATTTGGAACAAAATGAGATATTCCGATCATCATTATGGGACCTGAATCGGATCCAAAATGGACCTGTCCAAGCTGTTTGTATAGCTTTTGTTATACCTCTAGCATCTTTATTTTTAAAGTAATTTTTTTTTTAATTTTGGGCTGTCCCTTAATAAATATCTATTTTGTATAATTAATGGGTAAAAATTGGTACATTTTCTATTTTACTCCTAAAAATAGATTCTATTTTGAGAAGTTAGTGAGTAAAAATGTAATAATGATGTCTCCATACAGGGTAAAAGGGAAAAGTTGAGATAAAAGTTGATTTGAAAGATGTAATGATATTTTCTTAATAAGTTGGAGTTACGAAGCGGGACACTTAAAAATAGATGAAGTGAGTACAAAAAATAATAAGATTATATCAAAGATGATCCGAGCAGTTGAATGTTTATCTTGAACAAAATGAGGCTGCTATTTTGCAACTCTTTTTTTGTTAACGCTACTCTCCTACAAGTGTATTTTTGCACCAAAAATACATTTGCTGAGAGGTGGTATTAACAAAAAAGGGAGAGGCTTTTGCCCAAAATAAATAGTTCAAATCATCTTTATGAAACCTAAAACGAGTCTCAAAGATGTATGACGCAGGAATATGTACCTCCCTATGTGTGTAATCATAGCATGGCCGGATTTATATTGAGCTTCAAAATTCACCCTGATATTACTCTTGACAATTCCATTTTGAGAATAACTTATTCATGACTTCGCTCAATCTTAGTTATCCATTTTGATAAATAATGGTCCAAGTTTAAAAAAGTTATTCGCGCAAAGAGTTAAACTCTTCTAGCAAATAGTTTTTTCAAAATTCGGATCATCCAAAATACATTTGAACACACGCGATTGAGAACTGTAAATTATTTTCATAGTTTCTGCCGCAATTTTTTTTTTCTCTTCCATTTTTTAGGCCCCGCCTTAACTTTTCGAGAGTTTTTGGGGTGGTCTTTTGATTGTTTTATTTTAATTTTTAGTAGATTATTTGATTCAAATTTTTACACCAAAAAGATGGACCTTTTTAGTCCTTTTTTGACGCTGTCTATCGCGTTTGTCGGGCGGTTACCTCCCAATGATGTGTTCCTATTTTGTGAAGCAGATGTGACGGTTACAAGTCTATCAAGGTGGTTGCGAAAGAGTGGTAGCGGATGTCTCAGCGGTGATTCTTTTATTTTGTTATTTGTGTTAATAATGTTCTCTCTTTAGGGGGTTTGTCCTCCTTCAAGGGGTTTTTTCTCATTTTGCAGGTCGGTGCATCTATCTCTTTTTGTTGGAGTGTTTGATATGTGGACTTCCAACTTTCCGGGATCTTTTGATGAATACTACTGTACCTCTCAACTATTGACCAAAAAAAAAATAAAAAAATGATATTTTTGTGTTGTGCCGCGAGCCTCGCCTGCAGATGTGTCTGTTATCAAATTTTTTGATTTCTATCTGATCGACGGAGAATTCCAATTGACAGGAAATTGTTTCGTGATTTTGCTGGGATGTGAGGTGAAAAGTGTAGTTTGGTTTTTTGTCATTTTCAGAACTTCTTTGGAAACAAACAATGAAGTGGATGGAATATGGAAGAAGACTAATAAATGGACTTTATTAATCTCAAAAGTAGAAGTACAACCGACTAAGATAGTTGAGTGAACGATTACAAGTTACAACTACTCCTAGAAAAGAAAAGATAAAGGCCTGTTGGCGTTAATTGTGTGTCCTTAGAATGGGGCCTAAAAATGCTATTTATAGAAAAACAAAGATATGCAGAAAATAACTTCCTAACTTCCCACTTCTCTTCATTCTTCTAATTTGCTTCCAAGTGTCCAAATAACTTTCCTTCAATTTCAAAGTGTGTAGGACAATGACAAGTGTCTTTTTAACTTCCAAATGTGTAGGGGCATGCCAAGTGTCCTGCACTTTATTAAAATACAAACAAGTAAAAGAAATAAAAACTAGTTATATTATTAATACGAAATAATAAAATAGGAAGTATTCTCATAATTGCCACCTTTTAGTCGATTATCGACAGGCGGTGAATATATGGTGTAAACAGTGTCATTCGATCATTTTTAACCATTTGTAGCTTCAAATTTCGAAGCCTGTAAAGGAAAAACAATTTTGAATTTTCTCAAAAAGGGCAACAGACACCGGTATTGCTCAATTCAAAACGATTGAAATGAAAACAACAGCAATGAGTGCACCGACAAAGAGTATAAGCCGTTAGAAACTGCAACGGAGGTGCGCCCGAAAAATAAACGAGGTCTAAAGAACACAATCAATAGAAGAAATGCCAAATTTTAGATTTCTTTCTCCAACACAGCGTTCCTTTCATTTTAGCCTCAGATTTTACATTCGTATTTTGTGGGCTATGAAAGAGGAAGAGAGGATACTCTTGCCAAATCCAGGTAAATCTTGAAATATTAAAATACCAAATATGGCCTATTGAAGTTGAAAAACACGAACAATAGGATTGAGAGCGGGAGCGGAATGAGGATTGAGATTGAAAGTGAGAACTGGGTTATGTCAATACGATATTAACATTTCAGAAGCAAATAAAAGAGTACTAGCTTTGATTACATGCCAATTTTTGTTACATAAAGCAAGTACAAGTCTTCACACCAAGACGACTACAACATAACCTAAGTTAATTCTGGAAATCAAATCTCCTCGTTCTCAGCCCCTGAAAACATGTAAAGCAGTAACATAAGCTAACGCTCATTTAAGGATTGAAAAGGATGGGATTCTGTGTAGAATTCAGTTATGGACCAACTGGAATGCTTAGTGGGAGGTCCAGCCTACCATTTCTTGGGAAAAAATTGTATGGTTTGCCCATCATGTCCCTAGATGGGCATTCATTGAATGGCTCATTTTCTGGGGCAGATTATCTACTAATTAGGCCAGGCTGGCGGAAGTTGGGGCTTGCCGGTAGATATGGCATATGCATGCTGTCTTTATAATGGTTAAGTGGAGTCCCATGAACATTTGTTTTTTGCCTGTCCATTTTCTTGTCAAGTTCAGGGTAATTGTGTTTTTGTGTCAAGTGTTCGAAGGAGAGTGCAATTGTGTTTTTGTTTTCTAATTAATTATCTCAACTTGCTTCGATAAAGTAAAGTCGGGTAAACGTTTGTGTCCATCGTGTGGCAAGATACGGCATGGGATTTTCTCATTCCCATAGCATTAGAATCGAGCCTGACGGCTTGGTTAAGCAACACTAGTTTAATTTGGTAACAGATAAACAGTATACCAATGTAATTAGTCTTTCTTTGTCAATGTTCTACGTTTTCAACCAACCGGGGTTAGCTCAGTTGGCCTGCAGGACTTCTACATTTTACTAGGAGGTCAGGAGTTCGAGTCTATCCACCTGCTTGTAGTTATGTTGGATTTGTAGTGGTTGAGTTATCTTGTTGATTCTCACACAATTGATGTAGTGTCTCATGGTTTTTTTTTTGTAATTCATTCATGATGTAATGATCTCTCTTATAGATTGACAAAAAAAGAAAAGAAAAGAAGAAGAGATGTCCAGTATTTCACACGTCTTTTGATCTAGCATTGGTGGCTTCTTTGTAAGTACTACTTGAACATAGCAAGAGATGGAAGAAAATGGACAAACCCACACTAAGGACCTGATAGGCTTGTGGTATGGAGATTCAAAGTCTTCCACCAATGATCCTCTTGATGCCGGAGTCCACAAGTCCAAATTCTACTCTTTTCGTGTAGTGGATGGATAACTGATAAAAGCAATGAAAAGAAACTTAATTTGATAAACTTTTCTAGCCATCCCAAGCACAATGAAACAACCAAATTTAATAAAACGTCACTTAATAACAGGAACAGGAATCCAACAAATTTCTCTATAATACTTTTGGAGTTACGGAGTACTAACATAGCCATAGTTATATGGATTCATCATTTTGGACTAAGTACCCTTGCCGATGTGACACGGGTGTGGGATAGGCATTAGATATGGCTGTTTCGAAGAGGACGCAGTTGTGAAACTTCTAGCTTTTCTTTGTATAAATGTGATGAAAAGAAGAAAGTATTAGTATTGAGTCCATATCTCTTGTATTATAAGAACATTAATATTGTGGCATTTTTTCAATTGTTTAGATAGAAAACCATAATAAAAGATAATTGTGTCATATATGTATCCTCGTATCACCCAAATCTGGATTACTTGCCCTCTATCTTTAGGTTTGAGACATCCGATATCTAGATACACACCCACATGACATTCGCACTTGAGTTAGGGTATAGAGCATAACATTCAGGCGCTGCCTGGCTACATAAACCATTGGCACGGTCATAAAACACCACAATTGAGCCTTATGTATCCAACTAGCAACAAGTTGAATTTTTTAATCAACAGATGGAATGGCACTTGGGAACACAATGCGTTTATAGTTAAATTATTCAAGCCAATTAAGCATGCTAAAAAGCTCTAGAACTCGATGTAATGAATGGCGGGATAGACGTGGTTGCCTGTCTCGGAGTTAGCGGTACTGCCGTAAACATTGACAAAATTGGTGGTGCAGTGGGTTTCCAACTTTCCAATTCAACTGGTTTGACGTGGTTTCAACTAAGCAAGAATGCATATATATTTGAGGCTCAGTTGGTTGTTTTCTCCTCTAGGACTTGGTTGGTGTGTTGTTAGTTTTGGACTGCCTGGTTTTTGGCATAACATTATAACTTTACGGGAAAGAGTTGATAGGGTTGGCTCAGTTACTCCGGCCTTGTCTCACTAATATGCAGAATGCCTTTGTTTTCTGTGTGATATAAGAACGATTTCACACACACACAAAAGAAAGCAGTGAAAAAAACATTTGAGCTCACAAATTTTTCTAACCATCCTAAGCACAATGAATTGAAGAACCGGAATTTACAGAATTCTCACATAATAAAATGAACAGGAATCCAGCAAATTTGCTATATGCAATGTCTCATGACATTCAGTTGCTAGCTAAACTAACCATTGGTGCCGTCACCACAACATCAAAATTGCGCCCCATCCCACAGATGAAATGGAAAGTGGGAACACAAAAAAGCTCGAGTGCGGTAATGGGTAGTGGGTTTCCATCAATTAGTGGAGTAGTGGGTTTCAACAAAGCACGGATGAATGACTACGAATAGCCCCATTCCCCCTATATACCATTTTCACCAGTTTGCTTCACAACAACTGAAATCAGAAAAATGAGAATGGAATTCATTACCTTGTTTTTCTCAATCACCACCCTCACAATCTTCTGCTCTATCACCCTTCCAATACACAGCCAATGCCTGGAGGATCAAAAATCTTTGTTGCTTCAATTGAAGAACAACCTCCAGTTCGATCCAGATTCCTCTGTCAAGTTTGTGAATTGGGCTGGAACCAACGATTGTTGTCAATGGAATGGTGTGACTTGTGACCATTTCGGCCGTGTTATAGGTCTTGACCTAAACACCGAATCAATCTCCGGAGGTTTAAATGACTCAAGTAGTCTTTTCGGGCTCAAGTTTCTGGAGAAGCTGAACTTGGCTAACAATAGCTTCAACTTCGCAGAAATTCCATCCAGTTTTGGAGTCCTCACCAATCTAAAATATCTGAATTTGTCGGACACTCAATTTGTCGGGCAAATTCCGATGGAATTCTCACGCTTGACGAGGTTGATGAAGCTTGATTTGTCTAATCACGATATTTACAATTCCTATGGAATCCGAATTGACAACCAAATTTATTCACACTTTTTTGTAACCTTGGTGGGCTTACAGAGCTTTATTTGGATGGGGTAAATATATCAGCAAATGGGTATGTTCTTCCCTTCAAAACCTTCAGTACCTTTCAGACGTTAATCTGGCTGGGAAAAATCTATCGTCTTTGGTCCCGGAATTCTTTGCGAATTTCCCGAATTTGACAGTTTTGATTCTCAGTGGTTCAGAATTATATGAAACGTTTCCGGACATCATATTTCAACGGGTACAAACACTAGAGACTCTGGATTTGTGGGGCAATACACTGCTCAATGGTTCGTTACCTGATTTTCCACTAAATCGGCCCCTTCGAAATCTGTTGCTTGGCTGCACAAATTTTTCTGGGAATTTACCGGACTCTATCGGAAATTTGATGGAGCTAAGAAGTATAACGCTTTCCGAGTGCCATTTCAGCGGACCGATTCCGAATTCACTGGCAAACCTTAGTCAGCTTGTTTCCTTGGATTTTTCATTCAACAATTTTACAGGCCCAGTACCTTCGTTTCAGAGATCCAAAAATCTCACTTCCATAGACCTCTCTAATAATGCTCTAACAAGTCCAGTTCCTTCCATTTACTTTGAAGACCTTTCAAATCTTGTTGTGGTGGATCTCCGGAATAACTCATTCAATGGGAGTATTCCTTCTTCTCTGTTTTCCCTTCCATCTTTGCAACAAATTTGGCTTTCTGACAACCAATTCAGTGAAGTTTCTAAGTTTCTTCCAAACAAATCCTTGTCTACTTTGCAAATACTAGATTTGGAAAATAACAAAATACAAGGGCCTATCCCCTCGTTCTTCTTTGATTTCCAAAGTCTCCGAAGACTCTATCTTTCTTCCAATAACTTCAGTGGCACCATACAGCTAGAAAGTTTCCATAGGCTTCAAAATCTCAAGTGGCTTGAGCTTTCACACAATAACTTGTCAGTCAATACAAGTATCAATGACTCTATCTTACCATCCTTTCCCCAACTTGTCCTTTTAGAATTGGTTTCTTGCAAGCTGCGAAGTTCCCTCCTCTAATGAACCAATCAAGCTTGTTACTTTTAGAACTTTCTGACAACCAAATTTCTGGTGTCATACCAAATTGGATTTGGAATCTTAATTATTTTGTATTGAATCTTTCTTGTAATCTCCTTGTGGTTTGTAGCGGGAATACGTTATGCTGGCTAGTCTTGAGACCCTTGACCTTCATTCGAATCAGCTCCGCGGTGAAATGCCAATACTACCAAAATTAATGGCAACCTATGTGGACTACTCAAGGAATAACTTCAGCTCTTCTCTCTCTGTTGAAATGGGCAACGACATTGCCTCTGTTTCTTTCTTCTCTCTTTCTTATAACAAGCTTTCTGGACCCATCCCTCCATCAATATGCAATGGGAGCAACCTTGAGGTTCTTGATTTGTCCAACAATAGATTCACTGGCACTATACCCCAATGTCTGATAGATAAAAGTACTATGACCCTTGGCATACTGAATTTGCAGAATAACCAACTTATTGGTAAAATAATGGGGACATTCCCGGAAGGTTGCACTTTGAGGACCCTTGAGTTGAATGAAAATCACTTGGAAGGGGAGGTTCCAAAATCCCTGGCCAATTGTGCAAATGTGGAGGTTTTAAATCTCGGTACCAACAACATAAATGGTAACTTCCCTTGTTTCTTGGCAAACTTATCAGAATTGCGCGTTTTAGTATTACGATCCAACAAGTTCCATGGAAATATTCATTGCCGAGGAATTCATAATTATGCATGGCCAAAGCTTCAAATCATTGACCTAGCTTTCAACAACTTCAGTGGTTTTTTGCCCCGAAAATTCTTTTCACAGAGGAAGGCAATGAGGGATGGGGGTAACGCACAACCAAATCTAAATCACTTGCGTTTTGAGTTGTCTGCCGTTGATTTTTAATATGAGGATTCAGTGACAGTTGTCATCAAAGGGTTAGAGATGAAGCTGGTGAAGATCTTAACTATATTTACCTCCATTGATTTCTCGAACAACAGGTTCAAGGGAAAAATACCAGATACAATTGGGGATCTGAAATCCCTCTATGTTCTCAACCTATCAGACAATGCCCTCATTGGTTCAATCCTTTCATCACTTGGAAACTTGTCAAAGCTTGAATCACTAGACCTGTCATGGAACAAGCTAGGTGGAAGCATCCCGATGACACTTGCAAGTCTGACATTTCTTGCAATTATGAACTTATCGTACAATCAACTTGTTGGAATGATCCCAAGGGGCCCCCAGATTCAAACATTTCCTGAAACTTCATTCAAAGGAAACAAAGGATTATGGGGACCTCATTTGACATCTTATTACAAGGAAGCAGAACCGGCACCACCAACATTGATTGGTACGCAATCATATACTGAAGAGGATGAGATTAACTGGGTCTACATAATCGCTATGTTGGGATATACCGTGGGGTTTGGAGTTATTGTTGGGCCACTTTTATATTCAAAAAGATGGAGACAATTCTACTACAAACCTCTCGATAGAGTTATTGTGAGGATTCTCAATCATCAAGAGCAGCGAGCAAGACATCAAAGAAAAAGAGACAATAGAAACCAGCTTCGGAGATGCCAGCACCATTGAAGGGTAAGTGTTTGAAGAAGAGTGTAATTTTGCTTTTTTTTTTTTACTTAATTATCTCAACTTGCTTCAATAAAGTAAAGCCAGGTAGAGGTTTGTGTCCATCGTGTGGCAAAATATATAGCAGTTCCATTTACCTGAAATGTGCTGTGTGCAGGCATAGTTGTAAAATTGGGATTCGAATCATGTACCATCTCTCTAGTTTCCTGAATCAAGTTTTGTATCCTTTCATGTTCCATGTGTTTCATAGAATCATTAAATAGATGATACGTTCGGGATCGGGGATAGGCATCAATTCTTCTTGTTGACATATCAGAATGCTGAATCGTGAATTATGCAAAAACCCAATGCAACAGAAATCAAACTTTTAAAATTCTGATAGAGATAGAAGATAGTGCATATTCATACAACGATTTATTTTATGAAAAATGGATGAAAAATCACTGTTCATTTCCTCAACACATATCAATCAACGAAGCAAACACATGCTTGGACATTACCACACCAAGAATTAGCATACCACGAAATTCCTTGTTCATTCCTTAGGCTCTGTTCAGTTGCCAAAAATATTGTGCAGAAAAGTTATTCTCAAGAAAAGTGAAGTAAAAGAAAAAGAGGTCTATTTTTCTGTGAGTGTTCATTTAACATGCAAAAGAATTTTGCAGGAAAACTGTCACGCCCTCGATTTTCAACATAAATAATAATCATTTTAAATAATAAAAATCATTAATGAAGTACCGATAATACCCAAATGACATATTTTCCCCAATCCTCAAAGTTAAATTCAAACGTTACAACCCCAGCTCGAAGCCCCAAGATATACAAATATCAAAATAATATTACATTTTACTTTAATCAATCTTTTGAATGCTAATTTCAAACAAATGCCAATTTGACGCCTCTTTTATACCTTCGAAACCCACGATCAACAAGCACGCAATGCACGCCATGCCAACTTCCTTGTTTAATACCTGAAAATGATAGGTTGAGCTACACTAGCCCAGTAGAGAAATCTATACGCAAGTTATAGGAAAATATGATGAGTTATGCATCTAGAGTGAATAACGATAGATAGGCCCAAATACACAAGACTCAACAGCAGCACACTATGATTAGGGATTTTGGACAATATATGTGAAGGACCTATCTACTCATACGTCAAACAAGGACCATCAATATTCCTACATCATTCCAAGTAAATCAACAACAGCTTTAGTACCGTTTCATTACATCTCATACAATTTCACAATCTTTCACATTTCCCATTTCATCAAAAAATCTCATTCCTCATTATCATCAGTCATCAGAATCTCTTTCATCAACTTCACAAACCAATTTCGTGTCACAAATCTGAGCCCAAGCTCTTGCCAGGCACTTACTCATTCAAGATTATACGATTCGAGCATTAAGCTCCCAGGCATTTACTCATTCAAGAGCCCTGTAATTATACGATTTGAGCATATAGCTCCCAGGCAATTACTCATTC
>BPLS01021969.1:0-16753 GCA_019656275.1 Rhododendron kiyosumense | reverse complement strand
ATATATTTCTTTGGGACCTCACTCACAATCTTCACCAATTTGCTTCACAACCACCAAAAAAAATGAAAATTCAACCAGCTACCTGGTTTTTCTCAATCACCACACTCATAATCTTCTGCTTTATTACCATTCTGTGGGGGGCTGAAAAAGTCCTTGAACCTCTTCCTCCTTACTGTTGTGCGAACGGTGAACTGGGAACCTGAAAACCGAAGGGGGGGTGTACCTCCGGGAAGACCCTCTGACGAACAAGTTAGTAAGAGCCCGAGAGGTGGAGGAAAGTCTGCTTTTAGTGAAATTTGTAAGAATGAGAGAGATTAGAAGTTTTTGCCTTGTGATATCGCCTCTTATTTATAGGCAAGGCTTTGAGTGTTGGACAAGTAGATGATGTCACTTTCAGCTATAAGTAGAAAACTTCTAGATCATGTCACTTTCAGTAATGCTTTTGTGTTTTATTTCAAAATATTGTTTCAATAATTTAATTCAAGACCAACTGGAATGCTTAGAGGGAGGTCTAGCCTACCATTTCTTGGGGAAAAAGTTGTCTCGTTCGCCCATCATGTCCCTAGATGGGTATTCATTGAATGGCTCATTTTCTGGGGCAGATTATCTGCTGAGGACACGTTGGGAAGTTGAGGCTTGATATGCACTATAAGAAATTTGGGATCTCCCAACGGTTTTTTTAGCAACGGTTAAAAAAACCGTCAGTATAGATGGTGTATAGCAACGGTTTGCAAAATGTTACTAGAAACAGGACTATAGCAACGGTTTTCATGCAACCGTTACTAGATTACAAGACTATAGCAACGGTTTTCCATAACCGTTACTAAAAACCGGACTATAGCGACGGTTTTCAATAAACCATTACTATAAACCGGACTATAGCAACGGTTTCCAATAACCGTTACTATAAACCGTTCTATAGCATCAGTTTTGTTTAACCGTTGGTAGAAACCAGATTTTAAAAAAAATATTAAAAAAATCCGGTTAGTATATTATAAATATTAAAAGGTGTATAATTTTTCACAAGTTTTGGGCTAGCACAGATGGTTCGCGCACCCGCGCGTACACACGAGGTCAGAGGTTTGATTCTCCGGAGGAGCAAGAATATTTCGTCCGCCACGCGGGCGCCACCGTGGCTGCCACGTCAGCGCCACGCGGGTGACATGTGGCTGCCACGTCAGTGCCACGTGGAGGCTTACGTCACATAGTGGTTGGTTTTTAAAAAAATGAAAATTACTAACCATTGCTAATGAAACCGTTGGTAAAAAAAATCTGTACCAACGGTCGTCAAAACCGTTGCTATACCTCTACAGCAGCGGATATATTGCAACGGTTTGGCCGACGGTTCTCGAACCGTTGGTATAGCCTAAATGGGTCTTTACCAACGGTTTTTTGGTTTTTTGGCAACGCTTTCGACCGTTGCTATAGAACGATTTTCTTGTAGTGATGGCATGAAGTGTTTGTAATGGCTAAGTGGAGTCCCATGAATTAACATTTGTTTTTTGGTTGTCCATTTTCTTGTCAAGTTCAGGGTTAATTCCTGGGTAAGAATTAATGTTGCAAGGAATGTGCTTGGCCTAGGTGGGGAGAGAACTTGGGTTTTGTTGTCTATGTCTGACTCTCTGTACTGGATTTGGAGGGAGAGGGAATCTTCTGATTTTCCAGAATCAAAGCAGGGATGTTGGAGGATTGATCAATCAAATTAAGGAGGATGTTAGGTTAGGGCTTGTATGTTCTCTTGGAGGTGCGTCAAGAAGCGTGACTCTAACAGGCTGCTTGTCATCAGATGGAGGATTCCTTTTAGAATATTATGGATCGATACTGCTGGCTTAGGCCTTGTTTAATTTCCTTGATTGTTTGAGCTTATTCAAATTGCAGTTCACGAAAATAAATTTTGCACAAAAACTGTGGTCAGAATGAAAGACTATCTGATCAAAATTAAAAAAGAATGAAGAAAGAGACTAGGGCCAAAGACCCTAAACTTGTGGTACAGCACCATCACATAATAACAGAAACACAAAAATCCAAGAATTCCGAAGTCTTCAATCAAAAGGGGGCCGGACCAAGATGACTTCCAAAGTCTTGCTATCTCTTTGAGGACAACAATGTTCAAGGGCAAGAATGAAAGACAAGCTGCGGTAAAAGGAGAGGACCCAAGATCATCATCCGTCTTTGAGAACAATTGAGAGATATTTTTAACTGCAGTGGAGTATATGACAGTTCTTTGGACTTTCCCATTATTATCCATTACTACATCCAGCTCGAACGCACGTATATAACAACCCCTCCTCTCCCTCTCTATAAATACTCCGTATACTTTCTCTCATTTCACAACAAATAATTTCGAAAGGGTTGCCTATTAGTTTAATAATTCGGTAGAAAAGCTAGCCTTGGCATTGCAAAATCTCTATATTCGAGACTACTCATGGCCATCTCTAAGGCTGTGATTGCTTCACTTCTCGTTTCTCTTCTCATCTTCCATCTTGTTGAAGCTGATAATGAAATCGTGAGAATTTTCTCTCCTTCACCATTAAACTCTTTCTGTTCTTTGTTTCCATCTTCCCTCGTGTTAATTTCTATGTTTTCCAACCTCAGAAACAAATATGGTTTTGCATTATGCAGGCGATCAGGGGCGACGGGAGCGGTGTTGCTCGCTCTCTCCTCCAGAAAACAGGTTCACTTTCCTATTATCCACGCTAATCTGCAGTTTCTTTTCTTCTAGAAATTACACTCCTATATATACAAACATGATTCTTTCATCAACTTTTCAAAACAAATTCAATCGGCGGTGTTAAATTTCAATTCATTGAAACTCACTTAATGCAGTACTGGGCAGTTTTTTTTTGGTTCAAGTGCAGTAAATCAGTAACATGATATATCAGTGGAGTAGTGGGCTTCCATCAATTAGTTTGACACGGTTCCGACAAATTAAAGCAAGAATGAAAGACTACCATTAACTATAACAGGAAAGCAAAAGGGTGACCCCCGCCTAGCTTTTTTATCCAGAGCTTTATTGTTTGATAGGCAGGTTTGGAGTGATTAGAGCTCCTTCTTATAGAGTAAGATTGGGTAGTCAACCATACCAGAGAGGAATATTGCAACGATACTCCAAACATGGCAAAGATCTCAGGAGGGCGTTATGCAAGATAATGCAGAAGATTTGAAAGGGAAAGCTTTGTGATGGAGGAATGTGAAGCAATCTCCTGCAGCTGTTCAACCTAGCTAGCTGTCATCGGCATATTTTGCAAATTTGTAGTGGTGATCAGTCCAGAGGTTGCTGATAGGCCTGTTAATGGACCGGATTCGATCCGAAAAATCCGATCTAGATTTGGATCAGGATCCGATAACGTCGATCCGAAATCCGATAATTCAAATATGGATCGGATCAGATTCGGATCGGATTAAATCCGTTATCAATCCGAATCCGAACTTTATTTTAAAAAATTTATAAAAAAAAACAGTAAATTTTTTTATTTTGAAAAAAAAATGTTTAATTTGTATTTTTTTTTTCAATTTTAAAATTTTAAAATTTTTTTTCGGAAATTATTTTTTTTGAAAAAAAAATTGTACAATTTTTTTGCTAAAAATTTTGAAGTAAAAAGGTTTTCCGATCGGATTCAGATTTTCAGATCGGATCCGAATGTTTCGGATTCTGATCCGAATTACTACTATCGGATTTGGATCTAATCGGATCCGGATTGAATCCGGTCCATTGACAGGCCTAATTGCTGACTTTTGAGGCTCTAGTTGTTTGTTTGTCCTTTGTTTTCTGCTCTAGGACTTGGTTGGTGTGTGGCTGGTCTTTAACTTTACGAGGGAAAAAAAATATGATAGGGCTGGCTCAGTTACTCCTTGTCTCGCAAATATGAAAAACGACTTTGTTCTCCGTGTGATATAAGAACTGATTTCATAAATAAATAAACAATAATAACTACATAGAAGAGGTTTGTACTCTCAGGAAAAAAAAAAAAAAAAACTACGAAAGCAGTGAAATAACATTTAAGCTCACAAATTTTTCCAACCATCCTGTGCACAATGAAGATCCGGAATTTATGAAATTATCACATAATAAAATGAACAGAAATCCAGTAATTTTGCTATAGTTCTTCTACAATATCACGACATTCAGTTGCTAGCTACACGAACCATTTGTACCGTCACCACAACATCAGAATTGACGAGTGGCCGAGGAACACAAAAGAGCTCGAGTGCGGTAAACCATTAACAAGTTTAGTGGAGTAGTGGGTCTCCATCAATTGGTGGAGTAGCGGGGTTTCAACAGAGCAAGAATGAAGAAATAGGAACATATTTAAGCCACATCCCCCCTGTTTACCATTTTCACCAGTTTGCTTCACAACAACTAAAATCAGAAAAAATGAGAATGGAATTCATTAACTGGTTTTTCTCAATCACCACACTCACAATCTTCTGCTCTATCACCATTCCAGTACACAGCAAATGTTTGGAGGATCAAAAGTCTTTGTTGCTTCAATTGAAGAACAGCCTCCAATTCGATCCAAATTCCTCTGTCAAGTTGGTGAATTGGGCTGGAACCAACGATTGTTGTCAATGGAATGGTGTGACTTGTGACCACTTCAGCCGTGTTATAGGTCTCGACCTAAACACGGAATCAATCTCCGGAGGTTTAAATGACTCAAGCAGTCTTTTCGGGCTCAAGTTTCTGGAGAAGCTGAACTTGGCTAACAATAGCTTCAACTTCGCAGAAATTCCATCCAATTTTGGAGTCCTCACCAATCTAAAATATCTAAATTTGTCGGACACTCGATTTGTCGGGCAGATTCCGATGGAATTCTCACGCTTGACGAGGTTGGTGAAGCTTGATCTATCTGGTAATTGGTACTTGAGAATTGGGAAAACAAATTTATTCACACTTTTTCGTAACCTTGGTGGGCTTACAGAACTTTATTTGGATGGGATAAATATATCAGCAAATGGGTATGAATGGGGTCAGGCCATTTCATCTTCACTGCCTAACCTGCGAGTTTTGAGCTTGAGTGATCGTTTACTTTCAGGCCCTATTGATTCTTCCCTTCAAAACCTTCAGTACCTTTCAGAAATTAATCTGGCTTGGAACAATCTCTCGTCTCGGTCCCAGATTTCTTTGCGAATTTCCCGAATTTGACAGTTTTGATTCTCAGGAAGACGAACTTGTATGGAATGTTTCCAGAAAGCCTATTTCAGCGGGTACAAACATTGGAGACTCTGGATTTGTCAGGCAATACACTACATGGTTCTTTACCCGATTTCCAAGAGAATGGATCCCTTCAGAATTTGTTACTTTCCGACAACAGTTTTTCGAGAAATTTACCGGAATCTCTTGGAGACTTGATGGAATTAAGAACGATGGAGATTCGCAACTGTAGTTTCAGTGGACCGATTCCAAATTCACTGGCAAATCTAAGTCAGCTTAATTACTTAGATTTTTCAATAAACAATTTAATAGGTCCCATACCTTCGTTTCAAGGATCCAAGCATCTCACTTCCATAGACCTCTCTCATAATGCACTAACAGGTCCAATTCCTTCCATTTGCTTTGAAGGACTTTCAAATCTTGAATATATTTTTCTTACAAACAATTTCTTCCATGGGAGTATTCCTTCTTCTCTGTTTTCCAATCCCTCTCTGAGGAACATTGGGATTTCCAACAACCAATTCAGTGAAGTGCCTGGGTTTCTTCCAAATGTTACCTTGTCTCCTTTGATTAACCTAGATTTGAGTAGTAACAAACTACAAGGGCCTATTCCGTCGTACTTTTTTGATTTCAAGAGTCTCAGATCCCTTGACCTTTCTTCCAACAACTTTAGTGGCATACAGCTAGAAAGTTTCCATAGGCTCCAAAATCTTGTGTTGCTTGAGCTTTCGCACAACAGCTTGTCGGTCAGTGCAAGTATTAGTAACTCTAACTTATCATTTTTTCCCCAGCTCCGAACACTAGGATTGGCTTCTTGTAAGCTGCAAGAGTTCCCTCCTGTAATGAACCAATCGTTGTTGTATGACTTAGACCTTTCAGACAATCAAATTTCTGGGGTAATACCTAATTGGGTTTGGAATATTGGTAATGGATCTCTATCATCTCTGAATCTTTCTTGTAATCTCCTAGTGGGTTTGCAACCGGAATATCTTATTCCTGATAATCTTGTTATCCTTGACCTTCATTCAAATCAGCTCTGCGGTGAAATCCCATTCAAATTCATTGCCTTTGTTGTGTTCTTCGATCTTTCTTATAACAACATGCTTTCTGGACCCATCCCTCCATCAATATGCAATGGGAGCATCCTTGTGGTTCTTGATTTGTCCAATAATAGATTCACTGGCACTATACCTCAATGTCTGATAGGCAAAGTCATTGCCTCTGCTCAGTTCTTCTCTCTTTCTTATAACATGCTTTCTGGACCCATCCCTCCTTCAATATGCAATGGGAGCAACCTTGAGGTTCTTGATTTGTCCAATAATAGATTCACTGGCACTATACCCTGATGTCTGATAGATAAAGGTACTGTGACCCTCGGCGTACTAAACTTGCAGAATAACCAACTTACTGGTAAAATAATGGGGACGTTCCCAGATGGTTGCGCTTTGAGGACCCTTGATTTGAATGGAAATTGCTTGGAAAGGCAGGTTCCGAAATCGCTAGCCAATTGTGCAAATGCCGAGGTTTTAAATCTCGGTACCAACAAATTAAATGGTGACTTCCTTTGCTTCTTGGTGAACTTATCTAGCTTGCACGTCTTGGTTTTGCGATCCAACAAGCTCTATGGAAATATTCACTGCAAAGGGATCCATAATAATATGTGGCCAAAGCTTCAAATTATTGACCTAGCTTTTAATAACTTCAGTGGCATTCTGTAGCCAAAATTCTTTTCACAGAGGAAGGCAATGATGGATGGGGGTAATGCACAACCAGATCTAGATCACTTGCGTTTTAATATGACTCATGGTGGCTACTATGAGGATTCAATGATAGTTATCAACAAAGGTTTAACGATGAAACTAGTGAAGATCTTTACTATATTTACCGTCATTGATTTCTCAAACAACAATTTCAAAGGAAAAATACCAGAGACATTGGGGGATCTGAATTCCCTCTATGTTCTCAACCTATCACACAATGCCCTCATTGGTTCAATCCCGTCTTCACTTGGAAACTTGTCAAAGCTTGAATCACTAGACCTCTCGTTGAACAAGCTCCGTGGAAGCATCCCGGTGACACTTGCAAGTCTTACATTTCTTTCATTTCTGAACTTATCATACAATCAACTCGTTGGAATGATCCCAAGTGGGCCCCGGCTTCAGACATTTCCAGAAACTTCGTTCGAAGGAAACAAAGGATTATGGGGACCTCCTTTGACCACTAAGGAAGCAGAACCGGCACCGCCAACATTGAATGGTACGCAGTCATATGCTGAGGACGATGAGATTAACTGGGTCTACATAATCGCTACGTTGGGATATACTTTGGGGTTTGGAGTTATTGTTGGGCCACTTTTATATTCCAAAAGATGGAGACAATGCTACTACAAACCTCTCGATAGAGTTATTGTGAGGATCCTCCATCACCAAGAGCAGCGAGCAAGGAATCAAAGAAGAAGAAACAACGTAAACCAGCTTCGGAAACGCCAGCACCACTGAAGGTAAGTTCTCGAAGCAGAGTGTAATTTTTTATTTTTAACTTAATTAGCTCAACTTGTTTCAATTAAGTAAAATCAGGTAAGGGTTTAAGTCCATCGTGTGGCAAGATAGAAGTTCCACTGACTTGAAATGTGCAGGCATATCACCCTCGATTTATTTTGTTTAGGGACGAGTTTGTTTGAGTAGGAATCCTTTATCTTCGTTTTGCACAATAACACAACTTAATTTAAGAATTTTAAGTAAGTAGTCAACAAAACTATGGTCAGAAAATCTAAATTGTATTATAAGTGATATAGCAAATACCGCCAATTATGTACCGTTTCAATAATACATTTTCAAAACATAAATGTGCGAATTTATAAATGTTCATAAGACTTAGGTAAGTTTATAAAGAGGGAAAGGTTACAATACACACCTTTTATTTGGGTGTGTATCATATGCACCCCTTAAAATGTTATGAATTATAAAGAAAAAGTTACGAATCGTATTGCTAAAAAGTTACGAATCGTATAAAGGTTATGATATACACCAAAATGTAATGAATCATAATTAAAATGTTACGAATCGTACTGCTGAAAAGTTATGAATTCTATAACAAAAGTTACGAAACATGCTAAAATGTTACGAATGAACCATAAAATAGGTGCATATGATACACCTTCCTTTAAGGGGTGTGTATTGTAGACTTTCCCTTATAAAGATGTTCTTTTCAGCAAGTCTAAAGATGTTCAATAAGTTTTGCATATCTTAGATACTGGGGAGGAGTTTTCCACAAGATCTTGTCTTTTTGAGTCGTTTCTTCTGATGATGATTCCGTGATATACTCTCAGCATTGAAGTCCGATCCTCGTTTGCCTCTACCTCGTGTTTTAAGGCCATGTCTTCTCTTTGCTCTGTGGAATGCACGGCATCAAAAGCCTCTGCATGTGAGTTTGAGACTTCTGTTGAAAAGGGAAGGGAATCTTTTAAGTAAAAACTAAGCGAGAAGAGTTAGTTGGAGAACGTTTGGACTGGAATTCGACTTTTTTTTCTTCAAATGAGCATACCTCGATCAGATATCACTAAGTGCTTGATCGGAACATATATAACTTGCCAATAATGGGTTCTAGTGGATTTGATCCAGTGTTTCAAATCCATTCCTTTTAAGATAAAAAAATTTCCAATAAGGCACTTAGTGATATCCGATCGAGTTAATTTTTGGTACACTTGTTATACTCAACGAGCTCTGCGAAGTGAATGTTATTGATCATCGGAGCAAGGCCAAAGCAAGCCCCAATCTTCCAGGACAGTAGGCTGTTGCCCCTTAAAGGGACAGCAGCTCCCCCGCCTCCATTAACTACTACTAGTGCTAAGCCCTTTTTTTTATTTTATTGATTAATTTATTAAATGGATGGTCTAGATTATTCACTTTTAAATCCAAAGATTTAAAATCATGACGCGTACGGTATACCCCCTAATACGGGGTGTGTACCATAAGACTACCCTCCAGCTTGTTTACGGCATCCCCGGCCCATGCTTGTCATGAGTGCTGCTGATTTTGGTTATGAATTCAAGCCGTCGTGTTTGTATTAAGGCCACTTCGTGACATAGGCAAGACACATCGAATTATAACCAACCTATAATCTGACCTAAAAATCGGCAAGACTTGTGGCTTGTATACGAACGATAGTGTTTTTGTTAAGGAACACCCGTAACGTTATGGCCCTGGTCCATCCCTTGACGTACGTCGGGACCAATGACAACGGTTAGTGACTTAGCATTGCCACCTCAGGCCTAAAAGTTCACCTAACGTCATCATTGTCATAGATCGGGAAGCAAAATATCTTGATATACCATTTATAAAGCGAAGAATTTTACCGGGAATTTTTTTATTAACAAGCCATAGTTATGAATCAAGTTCCCAAAAGAGCCATCCCCGATTGTAGGTACCCTCCAGAGATATGCAAGTACTATATTAGGTCCATACGACAATTCAATTCCAGAAACAAACTAAAGAATACTAGCTCTCATAACAAGCCAAATTTGTGACATAAAGAAAGTACGAGTCTTCGCTCCATGAGAACTACGATAAAGCAATTCGATTCTAGGAATCACTTCTCCTTGTTCTGAGTTCTTGAAAACATGTAAAACGCTAACATAAGGTAACGCTCGTAAGAGATACCACAAACAAATGTTATAAATGGGCCATGGATGAGTAAAACAATTTCTTATAAAAGCTTCTAAATAAGAAATTCGATAAACAACCATTCTACATAATCGTCAACAACCAATGAAAGGTAACATCATATACGGCTGGCTTGACAACGGGATACACCATCCAATGAATCCTCGCATGCTTATTGTCCTCAAGCACAAGGCCTAATCTATAGTGCCATTGAAAGATGCGTAATCTACTATTAACAGTTTAACATCCATAACATTCCCTGAGAAATATAACTGCATAAAGTATATAAGGAACACCCGAAAATGGAATCAATGCGGCAATATAACCGAGATATGTAATACTAACTTCAATTCCGAGCTCATTCTACTAATCCTACATAATTCACTGGGAAAATGTCCACCCACAAAATTGGAGGTATGAACATGCAAGGCTTACTCAGGTTTGAAGGATTCAAGCTCAAAAACTCAGCAATGGCTTGTAAAACTCTTTCATCCAACTAAACTAAGTGAAGACATGAAAACTACTGAAACAAAAGGATTAAGTATGAATTAAACATGCATGGCCTGTCAAATCTTGTCGTTTTCGCAAGGCAATTAAGAAAGTTGAAGCAATGGACCTTGTCAATGACAAACAGTTTATTCCTCTCACTCAAGAAAATAGAACATCAATGTTCCCTGTAAGTTTTTTTTTTTTTAAACTTGATGTCCCTTAAGTTAGAAAACTGTGAGATCCCCACTTGACCCACATTAGGAAGAAAAAAGTGGAAGTAATACATAACGTATCGTCAGCTATTGTATAACTCCATTTGGTTAACTTTTTAAGCCACGTGGTTATGTTAAGGGTTAACAGGTGAGCCGCGGGTCATTACAAAAACCCAAAAATGAAAAAAGAGTAACCACTATAATTTCGAATACTACCTATTTCTGAAACACCAACAACGAATTCACAAGACATACAAAAAAAGGGGGATCCATATATAAGAAACTTATAAACTTGTCGATTGGAAATCGACTTAAGTGTCATCCGCCATGCTTCTTTTTGGAATATTTTTAAATTTTCCTCACTGAACCGGCACTAATAAGTTTTTTGTTTTTGTTTTTCCTAAACAGAACATGCATTACTAAGTTAAAAGCACACAAAATGAACACAGAGATAACAACTCTAATTTCCACTACCTGTTTCGGACACAACAACAGCAAATTCTTTGTCAAGACTCAAGACCATAAGGCATACGAAGAAAACTTGAACCATATATAAGAAACATATATCCTAATGGATTAGCAGTTGGCTTCAGTGTCATCCGTTATGCATGTTTGGGAAATTTCCAATATTTTCTCAACCTGTTCCTTCAAGTTTCTAGAAGTGTTATAAAGGAATCAAGTGCCACCTCAACACCCATCATCTCCGTAAGCAATGCAAAGATAAATGACATGAAACCATATTTAAACGATTTTGTCTTTTGAGAGTTAACAGGTGATTTTACCTCAATTCAGCTAAGCTTCAGTACGTATGAGCAAAAGAACCTCTCCTTTTTAGGTTTTGCAACATTGAGTACATAACTAATTAGTACTAACTAAGAGATCAAAAAGGTACGAAAGGAAACATGTAGACACATTGTGCATTAAAATTTTTGGGAAAGACAGAATCAAACACCAAATTTTACCTTTACTCCCTTTAGTATTGGTGTTGCCACTAAACTCTACTATTAGCATCAATGTGAGGCGAGACTAGGCTCTCAACGTAAGGATATTCGTCAAAATACCTTGGACAATTATGGACCGTAAGATGACTAAATGTGCCATCTTTGGGGATGTAACGAACTAAACGGGACTGGATATACAGTAAAAATTCACCATTCTTCAAAATGCACAATCTTTCAATTGGATGAGACGTGTAAGGTATGACAACCAACTTTGTCCAAGACTCTCTAATACCATATTCCTTCATTATCCATACATCAGCACAAGCATTGCAGTAACGGACTATACATAGGCATCCGTTTAAAACATCCAACATCTCATGCAAATAACCATCTCCATACTCAGGTCCCAAAACCTCTCCATATGTTTCCTTTGCTAAATCAAGAGAAACAATATTATCGTTGGACTCATTACGCACAATCCAGTGGAGGGCTCCGTTCACAAATGTCCCAACACCTTGTGGAAAACAACGAGGAGGAAAGTCTTTGATCCTCCTCCACGAATTCGACCTTAATGTATATACCATCACTTGAACCTCACAATAGCAAATACTGCTACAAAAGAATCCCACCACCTTGAAATCATCAATAGACTCATCATAACCAAGCCCATACCTTGGGTGGTACTGGTAAGACATTTCAGCATCCGGCAATGTCACGAATTTCCTAGTGGACGGGTTCCATAGAAACACTTTTCTTTCTACCGCGACACAGACTAAACCATCACAGGAACCCATGTTCCGTATCACACGATGGGGCCCTTTAAATGGGCAATCAAGCTCAATAGCAGTATCGGAGTGCTTGTGCAAAACAGCGTGAAGAGAGCATGACATTGCATCGTAAAAGGGGAACCAAGAGATGAGTAAGAGTCTCTGGTGGGTGCAATCAGTGTTCGTAGATGCTAGACTGAGATGGGTTTTTGCGAATTTGGGATGAGAAATCAAAGAACGCCATGACTTGCAAACGCACCTCAATCCCAGCAGGGACTTGACGGGAAGTCTCGACAGTACCTCGACCATGATGTCACGCGGGAGGTTCGGCAATGGCTGAGAATCTTCCGTCAGGACGTGGCATGGAGGTGTTTGATTGGTCTTTTCGGATTCCTGACAAATGGAGTTGCTTACGGTCGCCATAGATGGTTCTGTCAGTGATAGGGACTGTGTCTTCGTGGTTGGGATTATGAGTAAACAGGGAAGCTTCAGACTGCTCTAAAATAAGGGTTAGGGCTTGAAGCGTTGAACGAAATAGAAAGACCAACGGAATTCCACTGCACTCGTCGGATTGTTCGTTAAATAAGCTAAATCGCTTATTTTTATGGTTTTTATTTAATTTTTTTCGTATTTACTAAATTTTTATTTAGATTGTTGATTCTTCTTTAATCAGAGGAATCTAAAAAATAAAAAATTACGATTGAAGTATAAATTTTTTTAAATAAAAATAAAAATAAAAATAAAAATAAGTCAATAAGCCAATTTTTTCGTTTTTATTCAAAATAATTTGGGTTTATCGACATCGCGCATTTTGCGAATGTGCTATACGAAGCATTATGCATTTTGAATCTGCATTTTAACCCAAAAAAATACGACGCATCTTCAAGATTGAAGATGTGTTATAAAGTGTTCGGATATTAGAATCAAAATTTTGTAAACATTATCGAGTTTTAAAATCCGAAATTGTCTAAATTTTTCGAAATGTGTCGGAGAAATGTTTTTTTTTGTTGTTGAAGATTTCGGATACACAGTGGTGGTGGGTTAAGCGGAAGAGAAGAGAGAACCGGGAATGTTTTGTAAACATTTTCTAAACTTTTTTGAATGTGTATCCAAACATTTTCGAGTTTCAATTTTTTTTTATTGTGTATTGAATTTTTTTTTTTGTTGGTGTTGGTAAGGGCGACAGTTATGCATGGTGGTTGTGGTGGTAGTTGGCAGTCGTAGAGAACCCCAGAGGAGGGGAGAGTTCAATTCTTTTGGGTGTTGATGAAGGCGGCGGTTATGGAGGTGTGGTGGTGGTGGGTGTGGTGTTTGGCAGTGAAGAGAAGAGAGAATTGGGAGGGAAGGAGAGGGTATTTTTGAAAGTTTATGGATACTTGTTAGGTTGCGTATAGCAAATTGTTATAAGATTTGTGAGTTAGATTTAGAATAAGTTACGTACAGGAAATTTGTGGTTGTAAATAATCCGGCCCTTCTATTTTCTTTTTCGCCTTTTCACATTGATTTTGTTTTTGACTTCAAGGGGAAGTTAGGAAATACTACAATTTTGTACAATATTTTTTATTTTTGGTGATGTAGGATGCCTCGGGATTTCACATTGATCTTTACCGTCTCTCTCATAATCATTTCATACGTTTATGCGTGACAGTGAGGTAACCCCAAGAGTTGCTAGCAATGAGAATTTTACTTTTTTTATCATATTATTATAAAGGGTCATAATTAATTTGTCTCTAGAACTCTCATAATCAAATTTTTGCTCTACGGAGTCTTAAATAAAGAGCAGATACTTAATAAACCACATTTAGAATAGAGAGTCTGATGGAGTATACATTTTAAAAGTGAATAGCTAAAGCAATAAAGTGATAGTTTATGGTGTAATTTGATCTGAAATTTAAAGAGGCTGATGCGAATGTTTTAAGTCCTAAATAGTAAAAAATACTAATACTGTCATTGACAAGCCGGCCCGGTGAAAAGTTACTCTACAAAACTTAGGGTCTGTTTGGAACTTGTGGAAAGGAAATGAAAGAAAAAGAAAAGAAAGGAAAAATGTGAAGAAAGTGATTTTTTTCTCTTCTTTGATTATAGAAAGAAAATGAAAAGAATTACAAAAAAAAAAAAATTTTTCGGGTTTGGCTACAAGAGAAAAATGGAAAGAAAGGGAAAATTAATGGGAGAGTTGTCTTCAGATTTTGGAACCCTTATTTCTCTCCATTTTCCTCAGCATATTCCAAAGCTCTCCTTTCTTTTTCTTCCTATTTTCTTTTCCTATTCGTTAAATAGGAATCAAACAACTTAAGGAATTTTTTTTATTTTCCTTTCTCTTCTCTCATTTTCTATGGGTTTAAAACAGAACCTTGGCTTTATTTTTTTCTGTGAAATTACACAAAGACCCCATCATCTATATGTTTTGAACACGACACCCTCTAATTTTTAAAAATGCCCAAAAACACCCCTTATTTGTAACCGTTAATCAATTAACACTCTTCTATCAAAAGACCCACTTGATGTACCCATTGTTGAGTTTCTCTCATAATATTTTGCTGCTTAAAAAAAAGAGTCATTCTACCACTACACCCATTTACACACCCCACTCACAATAAGAGTGGGGCCGTGTGTGTGGGCCCCACTCTTATTGTGAGTGGGGGTGTGTGAATGGGTGTGGTGGTAGAATTATTGTTAAAAAAACAACATTCAGTATGTCTAATTAAAAGGGATACTCCCTTTATCCCTTTTTTAGAGTTTAGTATTCCATTTTGGGCTGTCTCTTAATAAGTGTTATTTTTGTAAAGTTAATGGGTAAAAAATGATACATTTTTCATTTTGACCCTGAAAGTATATTTTATTTTAAAAAGTTTGTGAGTAAAAGTGTAATTATGATTTCTTCCTAGAGGATAAGTAGAGAAATTGAAGGTAGTTGATGTGAAATGTATAATAATTATATTTCCTTAATAAGTTAGAATTACGAAATTGGACACTTAAAAATAAATGGAGGAAGTAATGATTATTTGATAATTACACAAACACGCTAATATTCATATAGGGACCCACACAAGATATACATCCAATGTGTGAGACCTACAAAAATAATTGTAAAAGTGTGCGTATTTGCTTGTAATGTATAATGAGTTTGTGCTCATGGACATTTTGTTTTTCTTTTAAATTCCATTATAGGGTTACTATTATTTTTCGTTTCTCCCCAAACTAAATAGGATATAAGACACGTGATATTCGAGCAAAGATCAAAACCGTGTTTTGAAAAGTCCTGATTTGAGAGAGAAAAAGAGGAGAGAGGGTATACGGCTGAGGGGAGAGAGTTGTAGTCGTAGTAACTCTAGCCCGGGCTTATAAGATCAAGATCCATCATTCCACGACCTATCGTCCACAGACAAATGGAGCAGTCGAAGCCGCAAATAAGAACGTCGAGATGATCATCAAGAAGACCGCTGAATCTGCAAGGGATTGGCATGAGCTGTTACTTGAGGGACATTATTGAAGTCCTAATAAGTGGCGGAGCAGTGCGAGATAAGGGCACGACTTCCAAACTATCCGACATGCGTCTAATTGGACGAATCTGTAGCTTCTTCCTTGTGTGTTCATCATCCCAAACCACCAAAACGACCTCTCAAATCCCCCTTCCGAACCTGCCGCCTGAAGTCATTGTCGAAATACTGTCCAGGCTTCCCGTCAAGCCGCTGCTGCGATTCAGGTGCGTTTGCAAGTCATGGCATTCTTTGACTTCTCATCACCAATTCGCAAAAACCCATCTCAGTCTAGCATCATCTATTGACACTTTTTATACCAACCATAGACTCTTAATTATCGGAATGTCTGCCGCCCTAACGTCGTGCTCTCATTACTCTATTTTGAATGAGCATTCTGATATTGACGTTGTTGAACTTGATTACCCTCTCTGTGGTGAGACACGGGGAGTATGTGGAGGAGTAATGAGCATTCTAATATACATGCTTTGCCATTCATTGAGCGCGTCAGTTGACGGATTTATTTCAACTTCTTTTTCAGGCAAGTTGGAGAGTTAGAAAAGGACTGTGGCGGCATCTCGGGGATTTCATTTGTTGACCTCCTTAGGATGTCTCATCCTAACTTAGTGTTTTATTTCATCGCTTCCGCATTGAAACATTTTGTCAGACATCTGGATTCTTTTATTACTGGCTATTATTTGGTTAATGGGATGTTTTGTGCCCTATTCTTTTTGTGGAATTTATTGGTTGGGGATGTTCTTAATAAAAAAAATGGTTGACTGTTTGGTGGATCTTTGCTTGGGAATTTTTATAAAATTTCTTTTTAGGCTGCATATTCTACGAGCTTTGGTCTTATGGTTCATGGCCGGTCACTTCTCATTTTGGGGTGTGACAATAGTGGTTAATTCTGTGTTCATTTTCAGAAAAAAATAAAAATAAAAATCAAGTTCAAAAAAAATTATGAGGAATATTAATATGTTTCATTCTTTGGCGAGCCTTATTTTTGGGGATTGATTTGCGGAGTTCGATACTCACTAGTCAAGGCTAAAGTT